>OY101444.1:47279185-47367457 GCA_956483585.1 Gymnocheta viridis
AAATATTTATATTTGACAAGTATGTTACAAAACTAGACTAAGTCTCGAAATTAAACGTGAACATTCATTGTACATGCACGAACAAAATTAATGGCTGGCTATCATTTCCTCAAATTTCGACGTGGATAACTTAACAAAATTTATCTCTTTATGTTTGCAGGCTTGATGTAGGAAATTCTTTAATCTAAGTTATTGTATCGCTCTCGTATCTACAACCTGCGCGTGAGACATGCAACGCGATCGCTAACAGAGAAAAAGACCGATTACAGATCGGACGTAGAGCGCCCTCGTATCTACAAACAGCGCGTGAGATACGCAACGTGAGTACCAAATAGAGAAAAAGCCGATTGCAGATCGGACATAGAGCGCCCTTGTATCCACAACCAGCGCGTGAGATACGGAACGCGAATAAGAAACAGAAAAAAAGCCGACTACAGATCGGACGTAGAGCACCCTTGTATCTACAACTAGCGCGTGAGATACGCAACGCGAGAAACCAATGACTGTTGCTAGACCGAAATCTACTTAGGCCTGTTGAATGTTTACTTTAAAGGCAAGACAATGCTAGAGGATGTAGAGTACCCGTCCCTTTTTTTATAATATTTTTTATTTTTTTATTTCACAATATATATCTATATATATATATATATATATATATATATATATATATATATATATATATATATATATATATATATATATATATATATATATATATATATATATATATATATATATATATATATTTGTAAATCAATTAATTTTATTTTAAAATATTTACTCTAATATGTTTTTTTATTAGATTAGGCTGAAAAGAGAAAGAATCCTATTGAATAAAAAGAAATAAAACTCATTTATTATAATTTATTAATAATTTTTTTAAGTGTAAACTCTGATTGTTTTAAGCCTTGTTAGAAAAAATTTCCGAAAAACACTAATATTTAACTCGGTGAAAATTTTTGTATCTATGAAGCAAATTTTCAGCTTCCTGACAAACTTTCAACAGAGTTGTTCAATATAGGCATCCGGGTAGGGGTGTTCGTTAAATTGTTGATCTATAGAGTGTAGTAAAAATCTATTTAACTTTTTTTCTTTTAATATATAAAATAGTTTTATATTTTACAAAGTTAGTAAAAATACTTAGGTCGTTATATGTAAATAGTTATATGGCACATCGTCGGTCATAAGTTGACAACTCTCAAAATGTTTTTTTGTACTTTTCAGGAGACAAAAAAACGTTATTACTCCGGTAATAAACCGTGTTGGAAGTAAATAAAAAAACCAAAATTAGTAGAAGTAGGAAAAGAAATTTTTTAAAAATATAAATGAAATGTGCTAACATGCAGAAGGACAAACACAGTATTTTGGCATCAAAAACCCGATTCGATTTTTTTAATACAATCATTGATGTCGTTTTTCTGCACTGCTGATTTTGATTTAAATAGTAAATTCTGTTTAATAATGGCTTTCTCCTCTGTTCCCTCTACTCTGTTTCTCTGTTCGTCATTACATCGAGTACCCGGCTAATATACATAAGCAAATTATTCCTGGATTTTAGTATTTAAAATTTTTTATCACACTTTCCGCAAAATTAACATTTTACATATTTAGTAAAATATTAATAGTTCAATTAAAGACAAATTGAATTTATTTTTGAGGGTTATAGCTAGTTCCTACGCGCATTTTACTGTTGCTAATGCAGATCATCAGGGAACTTTACCCAAATATTTCTTAGAACAACTGGAGATATTATATTAAACCTTCATTAAAACAAATGAAAAGTTTAAACAATATCAAAGTTGTAACAGGAACTCAATAATCAACCAATTGTTTTTGTTTTCTTACTTTACCATTACTACCTAGGTTGACTTTTTTTCAACTCTAATTGTAGTTGTAAGAGGTTTGTAGAAAAATGTAAAAACAAAAAGCGCTATACATTAAGTATAGAGTGCTGCCAAACAAGAGTTTTTTGGCCGGCTGCTGTCAAGTTAATAAGACGTGCTTTTGATGGGAATCGCTATAATTTTAGTATTTTTACTAAATATGTAAAATATTAATTTTAAGAAAAAGTGCGATTAAAACTAAAACTATAGCGATTCCCATAAAAAGCAGTTCTTCCTGGATTAGTTGTATAAAGAAATAGAGAGAAGCAACAAGTAAAAACAGAGAGAAGCAACAAGCTAAATTTTAAGCAAAAATATAAAATATATACATAAATAATATAAAATATAATCAAATAAGTATATCACTGACGAGTGTAACAGGCTACACCAAGCCTCAAAATAAATCTGCGTATTTTATTTAACAACTAAAATTAAAACAAAAGTTCTTCCATAACATATTTACTATGTTCTTGAAATTAAAAAGTTATAATAGGATTAGATAGATAGAAATAACAAATATATGGTTAATGTTTAAGGTAAAATACAAGTTACACTTTTGCACTCTGTTTTTTTTCTTCATTTGCTCAGTATTTTGTCCAGTAACCTTTGGCATTTCGAAGAACTTTCACACGATGTGGCATACTGTTATATTAACGAGCAACCATTTCATCTGGAATAGCTCGCAAAATTTCCTTCATTCTGTCCCAGAGATCTTGTATTCTATTTGGGTATTTGGCAAGTTGGCATTTTATATAACTCCAAAAATTTTCAATTGGATTCATATCCGTAGACTGTGCTGGCCATTTCATTATGTCGAATAGTTGTGTATTGAACCAATTGTTCACGATCTTCGCGGTGTGTTTCGGGTCATTGTCATGCTGAAAAACTACGTTTTCAGTAGCTAGACCCGTTTTTTCTTTTAATTAAAGCAAAATTTATCGTGCTTTTAAATTAGACTAAATAATGTCGAAAGCAGATTTTAATTGCAATAAGTGTGATTTAAAAGACACCGATCGTATGATGCAATGTGATTCTTGCGACAAGTGGTTCCCTTTTGAGTGCGTCAATGTAGGCTCCAACATTGCTGATGTAAGCTGGAGTAGTTCAAGTTGTCATGGACAGTTTGTGGCTATAACCCACCTGCCAAAAGTTACGCAACAAATGCCACCTGTTAACACAACCGTCGGAATGCAAGCTACGTCATCACCGCCACCAATGAATTAAATGGATGCTGGCCATGACAAAGGTGCATATAGAAAAGCACGTCAACCAGTTTTTAATAATTATGGCCCCAACAACGCAACGACGATGTCTCAAAAAACCGTAGCACCACCAAAAACGATACAGCCAACCGGCTTGCAAAATAATGAACAGATTCAACGTCAATTTGACACGTCTGAGTGCAACCTGTCCTCTCAAACACAGTTACAGCTGCAAATGCTAGAAGAGGAAAAAGAGCTTCAACATCAGTATTTGGAAAGGAAATATAGGATTCTTTCTCAACACAAATTTCGTGCTCCATTTCAAATAATTTTTCATCGCTTCAGGCAACAGCTGCACAAATTGCTGCCAGACAGGTAATACCTAAAGCACTCCCAAATTTCGACGGAAATTCAGAAGACTGGCCGCTTTTCATTAGTAACTACAGAAATTGCACAGAGTTAGCAGGTTACAGTGATGGTGAAACTTTAATGCGTCTTCAATCATGCCCCCGTGGTCGCGCTAAAGACCTAGTAAAAAGCAAATTACTAATTCCATCGATGGTGGACGAAATAATTCAAACTTTGGAAATGTGTTTCGGTCGCCCAGAGCATGATAGAGAAAGCAATAAAACTTCCTCCGTTAAAGGACAAGCTGGAAAGTATTATTGAATACGCTCTAACTATACGAAATATTTGCTCTACGATGGACGCCTGTAAGATGGTGGCTTATTTATATAATCCTATGCTCGTGAAAACGTTAGTCGATAAATTACCAAATAATCACAAACTTAATTAGGCTATGCACCCAAAAGACGAAAAAGTGCCTATTTTGAAAGCCTTTAGTAATTGGATATATGCCATAGCTGCTGCTGCCAGCCAAGTTGTTTCCCTTACCGTATGTAAGAAGAGTGTATCATTAAACACTCACCAAAAAAATAACATAACAAAGCCACTTTGTTTTTCGTGTAGAAGTTAGGATAATAAAATCCAAGCTTGTGGTGAGTTCCAGTCATTAAATTTAGACGCCAAGTGGGACGTGTGCTTAAATCTTCATCGCCGTAAGTGTTTCTCCAATAAACAGTGTGGTATTAGTGATTGTACAGCAAAACATCACCCTTTGTTACACAAATACACAACACATGAACGAAGTGAATTTGTAAATGCTCATAGTGCTGAAGAGGTATCGCGCTTCAGAGTACTGCTAATCCGCGTTTTTTGTAATGGTAGCTCTGTAGACACATATGCGTTTTTGGACGAGGGCTCGTCAGTGACTCTAATAGAGCAAGAATTGTTTAATAAATTAGGGATGAAAGGGAAAAGTGAGCCACTAGAGCTGCGATGGACTGGTGACACTACACGCTCTGAAGATGACTCGGTGAAATTTAATATAGAAGTGTATAATGTTCAAACTGAGCCCCTATTCACTCTATATGATGTCCGTACCGTAAGTAATCTTGGTTTGTCTGTACAGTCTCTGAATTTTGATGACATCGCCAACGCCCACCCATATATCAAAGGTTTGCCAGTGCGGTCATATAAAAATGCCAAGCCAATGATTTTAATCGGGTTCAACAACTGGAGAGTAGCAGTACCTTTGAAGATTCGAGAAGGTAGACGTGGTGAGCCGATTGCAACTAAAACTCGTTTAGGCTGGGCTCTACAGGGTGGTGGAAAAACTGATGGATCATCCAGTTCCTCAAATATTCATACATGTGAGTGTGAAAATAATTATAAGGTGCTGCACGATGAAGTGAAGGAGTATTTCGCCCTGGAAGTATCTCAAGAAAAGAATATTTTTTCTGCTGATAACGAAAAGGCCATGAAGATTCTCCAAAGTACAGCTGTAAAAATAGATCAACAATTTGAAGTGGGTTTGTTTTGGAAAAATGAGTTAGCGGAATTGCCCGAGAGTTACAAAGTCGCGTGTCATCGTTTAAATTGTCTCCACAAGAACCCTCAGTTACGGCAAACAAAGCAAGCGGAAATTGATAAACTAATTTTTAAAGGTTATGCACGAAAGATATTGGACTCGGAAAATTATTCGTATAAAGGCCGCATCTGGTATCTTCCAATTTTTGTTGCTCTAAATCCAAACAAACCTGGTAAAATTCGATTGGTCTGGGATGCAGCAGCGAAGTCTCAATAGTTCTCTCAACGACTTTTTAATAAGTGGCCCTTATTTATTGACGGCACTTTTTAATATTTTCAACGAATTTCGAGTGGGGCAAATAGCAATTTGTGGAGACATAGCCGAAATGTTCCATCGTATAAATGTAAGAGACAAAGACATGCATGCTCATAGATTTTTGTGGTTCGAAAATAACAGTAAATCTGACCCGACTGTGTACGTGATGAAAGCCCTGACCTTTGGAATAAGCTGCGCATCGTGTATTGCACATTTTGTTCGGAATAAGAATGCAGACGATTTTTTTTATTTGTATCCTCGAGCTGTCAAAGCAATAAAGCAGTACCAATACATGGATGATTTTATTGACAGCGTGGATTCCGAAGAAGAGGCGATTGAATTGGCTGCAACAGTAAAAACTATTCACGCTTCCGGTGGCTTCCACATGAGAAACTGGGCAACAAATTCTCCTCTTGTAAGGCAACATTTATGTGATGATGAATCGGCAGCGGCAAATTTGTTTGGAGCTACAGAGGAAATTCTCGGTATGTTTTGGGAATCCAATAATGACGTTGTTCAATATAATTGTAGATTCTCGAGGGTCCGAAGAGATGTGTTCCAGGCAATTGTGGTTCCAACTAAAAGAGAAGTCCTATAGGTGCTCATGTCAATATTCGACCCCTTAGGCTTTGTTTCATATGGTACCATCGCTCTAAAGATGCGTCTACAAGATATATGGCGATCGGGTATAAAGTGGGATGAAAAATTAACTGATGAACTGCAGCTCGTGGTCTTCCTGGCTAGCCAATTTGGAAAAAATATCATTCATTGTCATTCAACGATGTTATTCAAAGCTGCTAAAAACAACCGTAAATGTGCAGCTGCACACCTTTGTAGATGCTGGCGAAAATGCATATGCCGCTGTATGCTATCTTAAAATACAAAATAATGATGACATCGATGTTCGTATTGTGTCAGCTAAATCTAAAGTCTCCCCTTTGAAGCCAATATCCATACCACGGCTGGAACTTCAAGCTGCTTTAATTGGAGCGAGACTGGCAACAAAAATTCGTAGTGCGACAAGGCTTAACTGTATGGAAAGTTTCTTTTGGACCGACTCAAAAACGTCTCTCAATGGATCCGAAAAATTTTAAAGCGTTTGTTATGTATAGAGTAGGAGAAATATTAGAAGTTACTAATGTAACACAATGGAACTGGGTGCCTTTTAAGTCAAATCCCGCCGATTTTGCAACAAAAATCACTACATCTAATGACGATATGTGGCTTAACGGTCCTGCATTTTTAAAAGAAAATAAGAATACGTGGCCAAAATGTCTAGATTTGGGAGGAGTGAATAACGGAGAAGTACGTAATCGTCTGTTACACATCAGCTAAAAATGCTTCTCTATGAACGTTGTATATTTCTCGTGTTGGAGACGACTTTATAGAGCGCTGACGCAGTTTTTAGTATACATGGAAAAATTGAAGTCCACGGCCAATGGTCCGAAAATGCAGGACGACATCCAATTCGAATGCATTCAGAAATAAAAAAAATTTATTTAAATATGCGCAATTGAGCGAATTTTCTGAGGAGATTTGGTGTCTCAAAAATTGTAAGCCGATCAACAGAAGCAGTAAGCTGACACAACTAAATATTTTCCTGGATGGAGACGGCGTGATACGAGCTTGTGACTGAGCAGGCACACTAAGTTGTAATGAGGCAATAATTTTACCTAACAGTCACTATATTACTTTTCTTTTGGTTCGATATTATCATGAAAATTATCATCATCGTCTACATGAAGCTGTAATTTGTAAAATTAAATCGTATTTTTATATCCCTAGATTGAGAGCTCTGTACAAAAGTATCCGAAGCAAGTGCCAATACTGTAAAAACGAAGCAGCAGTACCCCTACCACCTCAAATGGCTCCTTTGCCGCCAGCCAGGCTATCAAGTTTTGAACGCCCCTTTTCTTACGTGGGTATCGACTTTTTTGGCTTTTTCTACGCAACGGTCGGCAGGCGCAAGGAAAAAAGATGGGGTGTCTTGTTTACGTGCCTGACTGTGCAGGCCATACATATTGAAGTAGCTCACAGTCTTGACACAAGCGCTTGCATCATGTGTATTTAAAAATTCATTAGTCGCCGAGGCTCTCCGAGAGAAATATACACCGACAATGGTACTAACTTCAAGTCTGTGGCAAAAATTCTTCGAGAAGAGAACCTTAATATACGGCAAGACTCATTTAAATACGACGACATAAAATGGCGATTTAATCCCCCAGCGGCCCCGCATATGGGCGGTGCATGGGAGCGATTAATACGAACGGTGAAGTCGATACTGTACGCTATGTGTCCTGCATTTAAATTTAACGATGAATCCTTAAGATGTGCCCTATGGGAAATTGAATTTATTATCAATTCTCGTTTATTGACATTTGTGGCCCTGGAATCATGTGAAGACGATCCCCTAACTCGGAATCATCTGCTACTTGGCGCTGCCGCCGGGAACAAGCCTTTTGTTGAACAAGATCACGATCTGCGACATCGGTGGCATCAAACTCAAAAATTTGCTAACCATTTCTGGCGAAGATGGGTACGTGAATATGGTCCTAGTTTGGTGCGACGTAGCAAGTAGTTCGCAAAGGTGAAGCCGCCATCTGTTGGAGATATAGTCATAATAGTTGACGATACACTTCCCCGTAATAACTAGCCTAAAGGAGTCATCACTGAAACAATCACTGCCACAGATGGTCAAGTCCGTCGCGTCAAGGTGAAAACCAGTACCAGCGTATTTGAGAGGCCTGTTACAAAAGTAGCTGTATTAGATGTCGGTATTACTGAGGATGGCAGCTCATGAATCCCTAACTCGCTTGCAAGGAGGGGAATGTTACCGCCGCCACTGTCTATATACTGTTTTATATACATACATATTTGCATTTGCAATCATTTATTATGTTTCCCTTTTTTCAAATATTTAATGACTACACCAAATGTATTCATGTACAATGTATGTATTAATATGTATGCACATTGTACATACATACATATTCATATTTTCTTGTTGTTCAATAACGGCAATATCTGGTGATTATCTAAAATTAACTGCTTAAAAGACTTTGTAATAAAAAATTAAAGGCTTTTTAGTTTTGTCGTTAAGTGAGAAACATATTGTTTTAAAGCTCCTTACTTTTTTATTTCTTGAGTGTTCTAAAGAATATAATTTATATTTATAACTTAAATTATAATAAAAGTTGCTCATAAAAAGTGTTTTTCTTTAAATTTGTTTGACTTAAGCTGAAAGACACACCAATATTAGAACTGTATCCGAGGTTAGCGAGTTAGAAGGAGCCGTTGGTATAGACGATAGTAGATTTAGAAACATAGTATCCGCTGTTATATCAGCCCGCCGAGCATATATTTTTAGTAAGATTGAAGATTGTGTAACATATTGATTCCGTTTTATCAAATTCTTTAAACCCGCTAAATATTAACCCCAATACCATTTCCCAAAAACGTGGTAAAAATAATTCGAATTATGAATGGCTGCAGGATATGCCCAAATTATCAAATCATCGTCAAAGTAGATCTGCTCCCAATAATTCTGAAATACCAGGTAAAGGGTAGTTTTAATATTTTGTGCGAAAATACACAATGCCTATTTCTTAATGAGGCCAAAGATTGGTTTTAGAGTTTTCGACGGTCTGTGGAAAGAATGACGTGGCCGTCGCCTTGCGAAGCTCTTAAGACCAATTTTGATTAGTATCATTCTGATACAAAAATTAAAGAAGACATGCCTAATAGAAAACAAGGTCCAAATGAATCGTTTAGCGACTATGAAAATGTTATTTTTAAAATGGCTGAGAGCTTACATACTCCATTGAGAGAAGAAGAAATGGTAGAAATTCTTCAACGGGGACTTAGGCCAAGAATTCGGCAACAATTGTTGTACGTTCCCGTTAATTCGGTAGCCCAATTACGTAAACTATGCTTGAAAGGAGAAAATTTCCATACCTTACGAAACTCGTCTAAAACTATATAACAAAAAAAGAAATATTTGAATCTTGTCGTAAAAATTACCGTTCTACTATCAGACAGAACAATTATTGGAATAAGGTTAAATCCAACAACAAAGTAATTAGCTTTCTAATAAGTTTAAAAACATAGATGACTTACGCCCAGATGCTCAATTGATGATTTTAGGCAAAAACATTTTAGGGTTATTAGATAGTGGAGCCCAAGTTTCCTGTATAGGAGGCTCTCTTGCTAGTGAAGTTTGTAGGGGGGATGATTTTAAGAGTTATACTACCTACATAAAGACAGCAGACTCTCGTTAACAAGTTGTGTTTGGAAATTGAAAAAGCACATTATGTTTCAGAAATCAGTCGGAGAAAATTAATTTCTATGTAGTATCTTCTTTAACACAAGATATAATATTGGGAATAGATTTTTGGATGATTTTTCACGTTAGTTTAATGAAATTTGGTTTCACAACACTTGATTAACTTTATATTTTATTAGGTTTAAGGTTTACTGATGATTTGGCTTTAGCACCAATGAAATGCATGTATATAGACTAGCTAAAAACCCTCAACAAGCAAAAGTTTTTAAATCTTTGAAAAAAGTTATCGAGGCAATCTCAATTAATATAAATTTAATAATTTATATTTTATATTTATGTGTTTGTTAACTTTAAATTTTATATTTACGGATTTTGCGCTAAAACGATTTTGATATTGCCAGATGTAGAGCTCCCACGACTTCTATTCTGTTTGATTTTGGAAAACGAATGTCAAAAAACGTATATATTTGTTAAACTATTTATTTGTTGATGACTGCTGAAGTTGGTTGCAGTTGTTACTTGTAACCAGTGTTGGTCGTGAGGTTTTTATTGTTTATTCACTGATGTGAACAGGCATGGCTGGGTGGTATCGCAGGTTTGCAGAAAATTTTGCTTCCGTGACTGTAACCCTCACAAACTTCCTTAGAAAGAGTAAACATTTTAGCTGGACTGTTGAAGCAGAAGAGGAACTTAGGCTTCTAATAGGCAAGTCCAAATGACCCTTTGTCCTTCAATATGACTCTAACAAGCTTGGGGTCGGAGCAGCGCTCACTCAGATTAAAGACGATAACGAGGAAATGCCTGTAGCTTACTGCTCAAAAAATTAAATAAGACCCAGTTTCATTATAGCGTCACTGAGCCAGAATGCTTCGCGGTAATTTTGGCTCTTAAGAAATTTAGACCATACGTTGAAAGTCAAGATTTTACTACCGTTACGGATTACGCTAGCCTTCAGTGGCTGATGAAGCAGCCTGACCTATCTGGCTATCTTGCACGTTGGGAGGGTTTCCGGTTCGAAATCGAACATCGTCGCGGTAGTCAAAATATTGTACCCGATTGTTTATATCGGCAAAATGTGGACGAAATTACGGAACTGGAGGTTCATCCTATTACTGATTTGAAGTCTCCAGAATCCTAATCAGCGGCTTATATGGAGATGCGTAAAAACATTGGAAGAAATAATACGAAACTACCATATTTACGTAATGTAGAAAATAAAATTTATAAAAGATGCGATTTTTCAAATGGGGATGAGAATGACGAAATGTTTGTATGGAAACTGTGGGTGCCAAAAATGTTATTAATTCTATAATAGATAACGCCCATTCGCAACCAAATAAGTGCCACGGGGGAATTCATAAAATATTGGAGAGGTTACGTAGGAACTTTTATTGGCCTTCTATGGCTGTCGATGTGACCAAGTTTATTGCCAATTGCGATAGTTGCTATCTATCAAAATCCGCTAAGACCACCCATGCTAAGCAAATTTCAGGTAAAACGTCCTTTTCAAAATATTTATGTTGATTTAATAGGTCCATACCCAAGGTCGAAGAGAGGAAATATTGTAGCCATAATATTACTAGATAGTTTTACAAAGTTCCCCTTTTTTAAGCCTGTAAGGAAGTTTACCTCAAGGTGTGTTATTAAATTTTTGAACGACGATATTTTATCCATATTTGGGACTCATGGGAACGCTCTAAGCGATAACGGGAAGCAGTTTAAATGTATGCAATTCTCCAACTTTTTAAGAGATCGTGGTATTCGTCATGTACTTAGGGCATAAGATCCTACATTTCTAAAGATCACTCAGCATGGAGCAATAACTTGCAAGCTAATGCGCAAGCTCTATGTAGTGCATACCATTAAACATTGGCTGCAGCCCATATTATGCATTATTTGGACAGCATATGCTATCTCATGCGAAAGAGTATGATCTTTTAAAGAACTTACCCACTTTTGACTGCGAACTCGTTGATAGAAATTACCGATTGAAAATTGTTAGAAATGATATTTTGAAAAACAAAGATATTGCATTTAAAACCGCCTCAAAGAGGTAAAACTTAAGGATCCGTACGAACAAATTTTATGCTAGGGATATAGTATATCGTAGAAATTTTACAGTTAATAATGCAGGAAACAAATATTGCTCTAAATTCGCACCGAGATTTGTCCCATCTATTGTTGTTAGCACAAAAGGAAATAACATATACCAACTGAAAGACAAGGAAACGTGGAAAACAGAGTTTTATCACGGTAAAGATATACGAGGCCAAGTATATTGATTCAGTAATATGTATTCATGTTTAGACGTCGTGGTCGCAAAGCACGATTTATTCTGTATTAAATTCTTTTACTTTTTCAATATTATAACCATTTTATTAAAGTTCAATATTTACACATTTCTTGTATTTTCCGAAAAATATTTGCAAAAAATTAAAGGATAATTTTCTTTAAGCTCTTAGCAATAATCAGAGAATCGTGAGAATATAAAACGTGCGATTGGAAAAGTTGCATTTCCCACCCCTGGTATACTATGTAAAAACCCACTTGTCATTTCATCCAAAAACGATTACCAGTTCATTCAACAAATATTTACTCGTGCTTAGCCCATGTGTAATCGAAAAGGTCTTAAGTCGTTTCTATCATTTATCTATAAACTTTTGCCAAGTAGAGTTCTAGGCTTATCCAAGTGTTTTCATATACTAGAAGTACTGAGAAACGTTGGCGGATTAAAGTTAATAAATGACTATATTAAAATAATAAATTTGTTCAGTATCGTTCGCATACCAATAAAAAGTATTTCCCAAAAAGTATTTGCAAAAATGACACCGAGGCCCCAAATCTTTGGGGGCCCATAAACAAAAATAGCATGACTTTGGGCAAAACTGAGAGACACGGGCCCCTTTTGGTCTTTTATCACGTAGTGGTGTCCGCATATGGTTATTTTTTCATGACTTAAAAAATTACACACAGTGTAAGGCCATTCAACATTATATTATAAATTCTAGAATGCAGCAGAAAGATAAATGCAAAAATATTTGGAGAGAACGCCTAAAAACGTTATACTTTATAATGAAAAATATTCTTGAAGGTATATGCCATCCACAGTTCACAAAATTGTATACTATAGGGAACAAATAATTCAACACAATGTGCTACCAATATATCTGCCTGAAGAAGCGCAAAAAACAAAGATTACAGACTTTGTGTAAAACAAACTTTTTTAACAAATTTTAATTCTTCACTTTTGCACCAAAAGTCAGCTAAAACTTAAAATGCATTTTAAACCCATCATAACTATTTTTCTAACCGGTCGATTTGAGAGTTTTATATCTTAAATTTAAAGCCTATAGTCTCACCTAGTAACTAAAAGACTGCGTATCAAAATTCCAATCCAGTCAAAAGTTATAGATTTTTGCCCCACTGTGCTGCGTATATCAACGAACACATACTTTTTATTGAAACTGTTGGTGTTTGTGGTAAAAATATATTTTTGCGTTTCTTTCATACAGTATATTATTTACCGTTGAGTTATAAAATTTTGTAATGAAGTCATTTTGTGAGAAGAACGTGTAATATTCCAATACACATAGAGCTTTAAAGGATGGAGATACTAGACTAAAATTTTGCAACTATGTACATATAAATGTTTTCTAATAAATAAATAAATGTTTTTGACATTTTGAAAATTTCTTTCATATAAGCGGAAAAACAACAACCTTTTGGGAGAAAAAGTAAAAACTCGAAGGTTTTTTACATCTTCCGAGTTGGGATTCTTGTAACTTAAAAAAAATCCATTATCCATATACAAGATCCTGCATTCTGATTTATCATAAATAAAGATAAAAATTATTTGACCTTTTCTTAGTACGACACGTCAAAAAAAACTGAATTAAGATCGCCAGAAAATTTAAAAAAAAATCCAATGCGATCTCTGAAAGAAAAGAGATAACTAGACATTTGAGCGTGTTTTTATATATACTATAAGAAACTATTCTAATACAAAAACTTTTACCACTTGCACTATAAATAAAATTTTCTTTTTAATTAACTTTGGTGTCCACCCTAGATTCCCCATTAAAGATACTCAAGAATACCTCAACAATGTTTATGTAAGATTTCGGTAATATATTTTGAATAGTTTACGAGCTGGCGAATTAGTTCCAAAAAAAGTTTTTAAACCATTGTAGGCCGTTGACGAGGAGTATTTTCCCTTTTTCAAGAAAGTGCTTAACACATAATATACCTAAAAGTGGGTTGGGAATTCAACTACCCTTCAAACCAGTCGCTAAAACCATGTTATTTAGAAAAATAATATGATTTTATTGTATTATAATACGATATAATTTGATTATATAAAGGCCCTTGATTCATCCAAAAAGAAAATTGAACCAAAAGCTAAAAAGATCGCTGTGCCAATATTTTAGCGTGGCACGGTAAGTATTCAATATTTGACATTTTTTATATTTATGTTATATACTATTACACACCTTTTCTGAAGAGTTGCAGATCTTTAGAAATTCCTTCAACGCATCGTTTGTTTTATGAGCCATTTTCCTAAAATTCCAGAATGACTGTAAGTATGATCTACAATTACAACAAACTAATGCTGGCAAGCCATCGGCTGGGAAGACCTAGAGGGAATATAATAACACGAAATGTATGAATATATAGAAAAAATTATTGTTAAAGAAATTGTTTTGCTTTTTCATTTTAAGCTAAAAAGTTGAATATGTACGTTTTTCTCCTTCTCAAAGTTTATTCAGATTTGAATTAGGTTTATGAAACCATTTGGTTTTAAGTACATTTTTTGTTAAAAATTTGTCAAGCAATCTCAAAATTTTAAATTTTTAAAAGAGAATCCAAACTAGTAAATTAAGGGATTATTATTAGGCTTTAGTTCGTATCCGGTTATTAAACTGAGCTGCTGACATTCAAATTGTGACATTTGTAGGAGCGGAAAACAACAATTTGTTCTTTGATTACATTGAAGAAACAATATTCTACATTATTAAGAGCTCATACAAATTATAAGGGTCTATATTATTAATAACACAGGTCAACAATGAGAAAAGTCCTGACATATTTAATAGTTTCTGGTTACAAACATTTTCTATGTTTTTTCTAACAGCTGTCTGTAGCTTTAAAAATGTACTGAATTTTTCGTTTGATTAATTTAATCTCGATTAGTATTTCTGGATATCGTACTTATGTACTTGTATTAAAAGCGTAAGATACTTTAAAAATGATTTTTTAATTATTGAATTAGTTTTAATTTGTAACGTGTTTTTCCTAAATAATATTTTGTTTTTTAAGTAAAATGTATTATTTTGAAAATATTTTCGTAAAAATAAATTAAAATTGGGGTACATTAGTAAATTTAATAACTGCTGAATAATGAAAGTTTAGAGTTCACAAGCCATAGCACATTTTTTCCTCAACAATTTCTTTCATGCAATAAATTTTTTTTCGTTTACTTCTTAAAATAACTAATATTTAAACTATTATAAACACTAGTTAACGATAACAATTTATATATACAATGTCTCATAATATAACAATAATTTGGTTTTAACAAATTGTTAATAATTTTTTTTTTAATTTTATTTACAATAAATGATTATGTAAAATATTTTCCTTCAAAAAAATATGGGAATAAATAACACAAAAAAATTATTAGTTTTTTGGGTAAATTAACTGAGAACTTTATTAAAGAACTTACGTCGCACAGTGGCTGAAAATCGTTTTTCATTGGCCAAAAGTCTAATTTTTTTGTCACCGATTTTTAAAATTTTTACGCCCTTTTGTAGCTAATATATCCAGAATAAGGTAGCCAAAATTAGGTTAAACTATTGATAATTGTGAGCGTGGCATGCTGTCAAACTCAACTGTTTTTTTTTAATTTCAGAAAAAGGTGTTTTTCTTTTGTTTTTTATAAAAAATAAATGGTTACTACTTGCAAGCTATCATCGATAATGGCCTGCGGTCTTTTTTATAATGTTGGTAGGATTATAGTCTTTAGTTGTTGTAAGTGGTCAGAGCTCTAGCGTTTAATATTAGGGGCGTTACGGAATATTTATGAAACTGCTATATTTTTCTCAAATTTAAACTTTAGTGGAATAGACTTTCTAGGGAACAAAGGGGAACAAGAAACGTATATCATCCATAGAAAGGTGAAAGTGTCCTCTTTACCGCTATATATACTTTTGCACCCGTGACGAGCCGTGGGTAGAACACTTTTTTCATTTTAATGAAATTACTCCAAAGTACTCGTATACAATGGTGTATATAAATTTCACTTGTTTGCCCAAAAGTTTATGCTTTTTTACTTTAGACTACGTAAAACTAAAAAAATTAAATATAATACCTTTGTTTTGATCAGCCAAAAATTTATAATAAAATTATCACAATAGGTTCTACAGTAAACATATGATCTCTTTCTAAATTTACATGTTATCAAATGTTAGGGTCAACCAAAGTCATAAACAATTTTATAACAATAAGCGGGACATTAAACCAATAAGAAAAAAAACAACCCAACAACAACAACAAATATTGGTGAGATACTAATCAGTTTTACCTGATATTAAGGTCTAGACAACATGTGCAGTTTTGTTCAATTTAAGCACTACCTGCTATGAAATTAAAGATCAATGTGTGAATAACATGTATCTAAAAGTATATAAAACTACGGATTCGATAAGGGATTACTCAGTAATAAGTTAATCCTCTAAGTGGAGAGCTTCAGTTATAATGAACTGGCGGAAGAGTATTTTAGAAACAAAAACCAGGAAGATGTTCGTAGTTACGTTAAAATAAAATTAAACTTTAATTCGTGGAGCACCGAAATGCAAGAGCAATTATCTAATTTCGTCAAAGCACTAAAAAAGCGCTACAAAGAAGTTCGCTACAGTAAACAAAACTTTTATATAAAAAGTACAAACTGGTTAGAGGGCCAACTTACTGTCGCTGCAGAAACAGCAAAGCAAGATAAGGCTGGAAGACCACGCAAATCATTGGATCTAAGAGGCGGAAACTTAAAGATATCAACTATGCAATTGGTTGTACAAATATAAAAGAATCTTTCCTACATAAATTACGATCACAGAACCAATTAACAAAAGTGGATATTATTGAAAAAGTTGTTAAAGATAGTCCGGTGAGAACAAAACGGATTCTTAAAAGTATACCAACTCCGAGTGATGCAATACAGTACACAAATGCGGAGGCATTAGCATTATTTCTGGATTTGAAATTAACAAAACAGCAATATATTAAGTTCAGACTGCGTACGATTGAAAAGGTTCAAATATGTATCCAGCATATCATTACATAACCGCTGCTAAAATGGACTGTTTGCCATCAAAGGACACTATTACAATCACACCAATTTCGGCAGAGGTACAACTACAATCTCTACTTGATCACACAGCCAAACGCTTGCTACAATCAATAACAGGAAATGAGTTAAAGAAATATGGAAACACAAAGTTAATTCTTTTTTGTAAATGGGGATGTGATAGTTCTTCGGGACAAAAGCAATACAAACAAGTTGTATGTGAAAATATTTCGGACTCAGATATGTTCATGGTATCATTTGTACTATTGCGATTGAAAAAGATTTTAGAAGATTCAGAGCCTTCGACTAGAACAACGCAAACAATGGATATTTGGAAAAATGAGACACCATCTTCCATACTGCAGGCCAATCAAATTTGAATTCAAAAAAGAAACTCATGATGGCATTAACAAAGAAGTTAGTGATATCAAAACCCAAATTGCAACACTACAGCCATTACAATTACAGTTAGATGGGCAGCAAATTGAAGTAAGCTACCAATTAGTGCTGACAATGATAGATGGAAAAGTAGGTCAGGCTTTGAATAATACGAAGGCTGCATCCAGCTGCATTATACACCAAGAAACATCAACCCAATTAAACCAAATCCCGACAAAATCATTAGATAATACCGATGCATATGAATTTGGATTATCACCACTATATGCAAGAATACGACTTATGGAACACATACTAAAAATCAGTTATGATTTGGATTTCGGGTCTTCAGGATCAACGAAACCAACAAAGAGTTAAGAAGTTCAAAAAAGAAACATGTTCAAGATGAATATCGATTATATTGATTATAGATCAGCCAAAATAAGCGTCAGGCAATGCAAATGATGGCAATAGCGCAAGAAGATTCTTTTCAGAACCAGAAACAGCATCTGAAATAACAGAAGTGGATTTAAACCTTATTTCCAGATTTAAAATAACCCTAGAAGTACTTGTGTGCAATGAAGAAATTGACTGTAGAAAATTTGGAGATTATGCTAAGGAAATTGCAAAAATATATAAAACCAACTACCCATGGAGAAATATGTCTGCAACAGTTCACAAAATCCTTTATCATGGAGAAGATGTCATTAAATATCATTTGGTGCCACTTAGAGATCTATCAGAGCAGGCTCAGGAAAAAAGGAACAAGGATTACAATACTAGAAAAATTTCACGAAATTCAACAAATGAAGATCTATTTAATATATTATTGGCAACGTCAGATCCGTTTATCTTCAGTATTCGAAATCAATGGAAAGTGGAACATCGGGATTTAGATGAAGAAGCCAAAAAACTACTAAGGAACAGAGATAGCACAGAACAAAATATGGAATATTTGCAATCAATATTTGAGTCAAATGAGAAATAATTATAATTGCCTTTCATTGTTATTTAAGTACGAAAAACATAGTATTAGTAAAAATTATAATAAACAGAACCTACCATTGTTACAAATGCTATTAAAATTTATTGAAGTTTTATTTTTAAAATGTCTTTAAAATTATCAAATTTGACAGCAAAAAATAATAAATTTTTCTGTAGTAATAGCAATATTTTTAGATAATATTATTAACGTTTTTTTAAGTGTAACTATTCTTTGACTGTAAACAAATTTCCAAATTTGACAGCAACAAATTTTTAATTTTTCTGTAATAATAGCAAAATCTCCAGTTTCTAGTGTAAAAATTTTTTTCAGTGTAACATTAAAAAAATTCCATTATTACAAAAAATATTTATAATTATTATTAATTTCCAAATATTAAATTTTTTAATAAATAAAAAAAATAATAAACCCATATTTCACTCTAAAAGTTAAAAAAATTAAAAAGTTCAACTTTGACCTAAAATTCCTTAAAAAGTCCTTAATCAATTTTAATGTAATTTAAACTGAGTCAAGCTGAACTAAATATCTATCCAATAAAATAAAAATTACTTCAATATTTTGATCGGTTCAAAAGTTACAGAATTTTGGCCAATGAAAAACGATTTTCCGCCACTGTGCGTCGGGGGTTTGTACGATAAAAATAATACACAATATATATCAAGAACTTTACAAATAAAAAATATAAAAAAGTAAAAATAAAATTGAGCATACAAATTCAAGATATTTAATTCAAGATTGCAAATTAAAAGACAAAACATATACTAAAAAATATAATATGAAATTAAGGGAAACGTCCACTTTGAACGTTGATAACGATGGTTGCAGCATCCATCGTATGACTGTGTTCCTGTGGACATTGTTGTTTCAATTCTTGCACTTGTTGTTGGAGTTGTTGGGTGTGTTTGTTGTTGTTGCGGGTTATTTTGTTGGTTTTCATGTTGTTTTTCTTCCCTTTCTTCTTTGTTACTTTTCCCTTTTGCTTTGTTGCGAGGGTCGTCGGTGATGAACTCGTTGTATGACCTCTGAAACGATGAAGAAGGCTGTGATATTCGGCTGAACATTCCATACACCCCTCTGGACTTGTGCATTTGTCTAGCATGTGGGAATGGGCAAGGCAATTAAAACAATAACGATATTTTATGACCACCTTCCAACGCTCCCCAACCGATATATTCCGGAATTTGAGACACTTCCGAATAGCATGCTCACTTTTGCACAAGCGGCAATCACGCATAGTCTCATCACAAGGGACCAATTTGACCTCCATTGGATCTTCTGCCGATTTTTCAGCGAGAGACTGATTTAGCCATTAGGAAAATCTAGGGGGAAACAAAAAAAAATAAAGAAGAGAAAAAAATAGTGCTTTAGTTTGAGTCCGAATTAGGTAGGAGAACGAGCTTCATGATTGCCCGGGTAATAATGCCTGAAGCTGTTCTCCCGTCAGCAACTCTAACTTTAGAATCCTGACCACAGTACACCACCAGATCACCTAAGTCAAAATCTTTCGCAGGTAGTTTCCACTTTGTGCGGTTGTGGAGATCCTTTAAATATTCTTCTTTCCACCTTACAGCAAGTTGGTGGTGAAGAATTTTAAGCTTCTGCCATCTGTTAGCCAAACTTAAGGACGATCCAGAATGGTCTGGATCGGCTCGCCCGACTAGTGGACGGCTGACTAGGAAACGACCGGGGGTTAGGGGAATAAAATCAGTGGAATTATCAGACATGGCACACAGCGGTCTGGAATTCAGGCAGGCTTCAATACGAGTCAACATGGTTTCAAATTCAGGGTAGGTAAATTTCTGTGAATGAGGAATTCTTTTTAAATGGGTTCCAGCTTCCCATAAACCTCCCATATGAGGCGCACCAAGGGGGATAAAATGCCATTCCAACGGCTCTTAACAGTTCAGTGAAAGAACTTTACCACTTATTTCGTGCAAAAACTTATTCCGGTCGCAGGTAAGTAGTTTTGCAGCGACAACGAAAGCAGTTCCATTGTCAGAGTACATGTGTATAGGCGCCAAGCGACGAGATACGAAACGGCTTAAGGCTGCCAGAAACGCTTCTGAGCTCATGTCCTCAGTTACTTCTAGGTGGATTGCCTTCGTGACAAAGCAAACAAACACCACGACATAGCATTTCGAAATTCGACACCCTCTTCCAGTGTAGGATTTTATATCAAAAGGTCACGCAAAGTCAACACCGGTATGGTCAAATGGCTTTCCGATACAAGTTCTTTCAGGGGTAGGGCAGCCATCATTTGATGACTGGTTTGTTTGCGTTGAATGACACATTCCTTACAATTATTCACAATGGTGCGGACCAAGTTTCTAAGTCTGGGGACCCAAACTTCACGCCTTACAATACGTATAAGCAAGGAACTTCCACCATGAAGGGAGTACTTGTGGACATAACTTAGATACAAACGGGTAAAAAGGGCACATTAAGGCAGAATATTGGGGAAACGTTCATCATATGTCAGACATGCGGCTTAAGCAAGCCGGCCATTTACTCTCATGATTACACTTGAATCTAGAAAAGGGTTTAAGGAAAGTAGTTTACTTCCTTTAGACAAACTATTACCTTTCACAAGGTGGTTATATTCGGGTAAGTAAAACTGCTGGGTTAAAAGAGTTAAGCGGGTCTTCACAAATACTATTTCGGATCTGGATAGCTCGTGGGAGTCATAGATAACCTTACTTTTTCTTAACCGATTATAAAATCGAAAAATATAGGCAATAACTCGCATAGCTCGGGGTAAAACTGAAAAACGTTTAAGTATATCATTTGAGTCATCAATCTAGGTAAAATGAGTGATTGTATTTTCCGTCTTCAGATTTACATGATATGCAATTTAGGTATGGGGCCATGTGTCCGCAGTCTGACGTAACCACTTAGGGACATGCCACCACAAGGGGTTGTCTATCATATCTCGAGCTAGAGTTCCGCGACTTGCCAAGTCGGCGGGGTTACTTTTAGAGTCGACATGAGACCAATTCTCAGTGCCTACTTTCTTAAGAATCAACGCAACTCTATTCGCAACAAAAGTAGGCCACTGGCAAGGGGGTTTCTGAAGCCAGCATTAAACTATGGTAGAATCAGTCCACAAATGAATATTTTTCCTGACTAGATTCATTTGACTGCATAATAAATCTACCATGTTTGCCAATAATGCAACTCCGCAGAGCTCAACTTTTGCCTTTGCCGCCAGTAAATAATAGGTGATTTCATTACTGGGAGTAACAGCTCGTAAATATAAAGTTGCAGCGTATGCCTTTTCTGAGGCATCGCAAAAACCATGAATCTCAATGTCGTAATCGGGGTGGAAATTAACCCATCTTGGAATGTTAATTTCTTCAATCTGCGGGTAGTCCTCTAAAAACACATGCCATTTTTTAGAGTTAGGGCGCTTAGACATTCATCCCAATCTGTCTTGTTTTTCCAAATCTGTTGCATTATCATCTTAACGACAATAATTTTAGGGAAAAGCCATCCGGCGGTGCCAAATAGCTTTGCTATTTCTCCCAAGCAGGAGATCCACTCGGGTAAACTTAACATTAGTCTGGCTAATATCAATGAAATCGGGGAATGTATGCCAGCAATCGAGCATGTAGGCAACCTGCCAGTCAACTTCTCCACGACACATGCTTTACACTGGATTCTAAAGGCAGGGTTTGTTTTAGATTCAATCGTGATAAAACATATTTTAGAAGTTGCGGTTGACAAACTGCCGTTAAGGCCTGTAATTTTTGCCATGGCAGACGACAGTGTTGGTAAACAAAGTTTCCGTTGTAATTTTTGAGAGATAAAAGTTGCTTGAGAGGCAGGGTCAATTACCGCTCGTGCCACATATTTAATATCGCCAACCACAACTTTACAAGTGGTTGTTTCTAGCAACACCGTAGATTGGGGGTTGGAATCTACATGTGAGGCATACGTCTGGAAGGATCTAAAGGCGCTTGAGGTAGAGGGTACATCATCAGGGTTGTGTTAGGGTGGACTGTAATTTAAACCATGGGCGCCAGAACCTCGGGAATTATCTTCATTAGGGTGAAAATTAGGAGGGTTCAAGAGAGAGGAGTTAGGGTGCACCGATCCTTTTGATAAAGAGCTATTTGAGCTTTGACTGGAGTTTCTGTGCAAAAGCGAGTGGTGTTTCTGTTTAGAAATAAAAAAGCCATGAATGCACTTACACATTTTATATCCATGGGAAGATGCTAAGCAGTTGGTACAAAATTTCATCCTTTCTACGGTTACCAACCGATCATCAACACTCTTCGCCAGGAAAACCGGACATAACCTAATGGGGTGTTTTTCTGGGCGTAAAACACATTGAGTTATATTGTGACTCGGGCTGGACTTAGTCACAAATGCTTGGAGTTTTCTGGAATCGGAGGTTTTTTCGTGTTATTAAAGGGTTGATTTTTGACGCGATTTTGAGGGGAGTTTGGATGCGATTCTTTGATGTCATAAACTGACTCCATGGTCAGTTAGAAATTTTTCCATTTCATTCCACAATGGCATATCTGCATCGGCCTTTGCAGACTGCTCCCAGAGATTTAGGGTAGTATCAGGTACAATTTAGGGTACAATCATTGATAGTTCTCTGCAAATCTTTAATATTAGGACCAGTTTCACGGGTGATAGGGTTGATATTAAAAAGAATTTTAAGCTGAGTGTTAATGAGCACGCGTTTGTTCTCATATCTAACCATTAAGTTTTTCCATGCTATTGGAAAACCATCTCTGGTCAATGGACAGGTACGTATCATTTTATGGGGCTTGCCTTTAGTGTACTGCAAAAGGTAGTACATTTTCGACAAGGAGTCGATTCGGAGATTTTCCCCCACCATGCTTTCAAAAGATTCGCGGAATGAAGGACACTTTAAATAATCTCCGTAGAACGGGTCTATTTCACACGGAGGCAAACGTGCAGATAGGATGACATTTCGCTCTTGCTCTTTCTTATTATGCAGGGCATCTTTCAAACAATTTAAGTGTTCGGAAATAAGGGAGACACGTCGAACGTAGCTATCATACGAACTTCTATACTTGCAACAATGTCTATCTTCCTACCACTTTCAGCTAACTCTAGAAAAGAGTCATACGACCCTCTAATGACCTCAAATAAACGATGGAATTCCTTTTTTTGAATTTCTAAAGAGCTAATGCTATGATCTGCTGGAGGGAGACTCGTAAATCATGCAACACGAATGTAATGTGTGATACAATATAAAGGCAAAGCACAAAGTAAAAAAAAACAAAAATATATTCACACACCAACAACAACTTTTAAGTTGAGAGCTTTTATTAATTTTTAAATTTTTAAATTTATCATGGCAGTGGCACTAAGTAAATAAAAAATGTATAATTAAATAACAAATAAATGTAGAATTGAATAACAAAAATTTATATTTAATTTTATAACACGGCCGTTTTGTTCGAGTATGTATGTATATTTATCTCGCTTTCGTTGTCAAACGAAATATTAAAAAACTGCAGTTTGGCAAGCACTGGGTTGATGCTTTTAAAAGCTCTTTATTAACACTGACTTGATATGCACAAAACAGGGACTTTATATGTTGTTGTTGCAAAATGCCCTTGAATATATATATTTTACTTTATATAAATAAATTCACTTTTCATAAATAAATCACTTGTTAAATTTCACAAATGACTTACCTTTTTATTTGAAACAAGGGGTTATTAAAAGGTTATGGTTTGTAAGATGTACAATATGTAGGTATGGTAGGTACTTATGAGTTTCGATGCCTTCGGGATTTGTTCTGCAATTAAAAATATTTTTCTTTTGAAAAATATTTCACTATGTTTTGAGTATCCGGCTCGAAGGACCAAAAATGATTATGTGAAATATTTTCCTCCAAAAAAATATGGGAATAAATAAAACAAAAAAATTATTAGTTTTATGGGTAAATAACTGAGTACTTTTTAAAGAACTTACGCTCTCTTCGGGGGTTTGTACGATAAAAATAATACACAATATATATGTATCAAGAACTTTACACCAAAAAATACTTTAGGCGCCAAAATAAAAATAAAAAGTAGGTGTCAAAGAAATCGTCAAAAAGCCAGATTTGACTGAACAAGAACCTGGGGTATTTCATGCGTAAACAATAAATACTTATTTGTTTCCAGTGTTTTGCAATGAAAATTAGTTTAAAAAACATTGCCTATATATTAATGAGTGGGTACATAAAGGATAGTGTCAGGCGATAAAAGAGGGAAATTATATTAGTTCTTTTTATGGAAATTGCTAAAATTTTATTATTTTTAATTTTACTATTTCCCATAATTATGGCCAGTTTATGACTTCATATTTAAATACGCATTTAGTTAATTTTCATTTAAATTTAAGTTGCACTTAAATACAGTTTCAGTTTTTCAGTGGACAAACAGCTGTTGAACAAAATTAAAGAAAAATTTCTATTGTGAATTCTTTTTCAGGTTGAACATTAATAGGTTGCTGCAATGTTTTAAAAGTGTAAAACAATTAAGAAAGAAGATATAATAGAATAATCTTAATAAAAGAAGTCCAAATTACACCCCAAAAGTTGTTGATTTTTCAATGGCCGCACATTTTTTGTTCACTTTGTTGCGCGAAACAACAAGGTAGCAAAAGGATATGTTTGTGTATGTATGTGTGCAGAACTTAAATAGAACTTAAATCAGCATGGTTGGTCATTTAAATATTATTTAAGTTTCATTTAAGTTTGTACTGCAAAACTTAATTTCGTATTTATATAGAACTTAAATATAAATACCATTTAAATACGAAGTCATAAACAGGCCCTTAGTATTTTACATACATATGTAGTAAAATATAAACAGTTTTATGAAAAACAAATTGAAATTGATTATTGAGAGGTATAGCTAGTTCCTATGCGCATAGGAACTTTTTATCTGACCAAACATATTTTTGGAATCTTTAGGGACCAATACTGTTAGTTTTTCACGAATGCGACTGTTAATGATTATAATAAAGTATTCAGTTAAGAGTTTTTTCATCATTTTCAATTTAGTTTTTGCTATATTCAAACTTGCCTCAGAAAGGGTGTGTATTCTAGCCTATTGTATTTTGGTACTGTTTCCTCTATTGAATTTGTTATCATATTACTTAGTCTGTCCAAATGATGGTCTATTTCACAGCGTTCGTAAAATTGCGATTATTAGGAATATGTTCATCTTGAATAATTTTTCGTGTTAGATTCTTTTTAAATTTTTTCCAGCTAGTAATTCTGTAATTGTCTATAGATTCAGCATTATCTTTTAAAAATGTGAAATTTTGTTGTTCGTTGTTCACTGAAGTGATAATTTGTACAGCATTATGGTCGCTGTCGTAGTCTAAGATTTTAATACAATTTTAGGAGTTATTTTCGATAACAATGTGTAGTCTACAGTCCGCTATACAAACATCTAAAAACGATCCGAGGGTATGATGGAACACTTGAAGCATAAAACTTGCATCTGCAACGTATTTTATTATTTGTTAACCATTCTTTTAATAGAATTCATTTTGAATTGTCAGCTGAGTTACCCCATTCTGTATGATTACAGTTAAGGTCTCTAGCTAAAATGTAATACATAATTGTTTTGATTTTTTAAGTCCATAGATTCAAAAAGATTGAGCATTATCATTACCAGATGGATAATATGCTGAAATAATGAAAAATATTTTATTTATAGCTAACGGGACTTTAAGAATACTTGTTTCCAGAGTATTAAGTTACTTTATTATGACTCGCCTAGGAGAACGGTGTCAGGATTATGTCTACTTATAAATTGGTGAAGGTCGTACCTTCTACTTATTGGTATTAGTGAATTGATTATTATAAGTTTTTCGCTTAAGTCCAGTTTAGTGACACAGCTGCAAAAAAAGGTTAAAAATTTTGAATATTCTCTTTTTGATACCAATATTGCTGTTGGCTGAAGTAGTTAGCGCGTTAACTACAAAGCAAATAATGTCTGAGAATGTGTGTTCGAGCCAAGCTTCAGGCAAGTCATAATATCCAGCATTTTTCAGATGTGCAGTAGTATGCCATTGTATTTGTTGTTGTCGGACTGTTTAAGTGATGAAGGCATAGCACTGGTCAATGAACAGTACTAGCAGCAATTGATACTGGTGTATGCTAGCGGACATCACAGCGCCCTCCTTCGTCGGTATTGTAGCAAAATCGCCGGCGAAGTAAAATAATTAATAAAATGGCTACAACAAGTTAAAACACATTTAATGCGCCTACTTGACATCAGAGGCGCTGCAACACTGATCTAAAAACTAACACAACGCGCAATATCAGAGTTGTAAAAATAAAGCTTTCTCACTTTCACCATCTGTCCTCTCTCACTATCCCTTTCCCAAAGAAGGTAACACACCTACGGGTTGGTAGGCATACTAATTGCCTGAGTGTTACTTCTCTTTAAAAAAAATTAGATTTATCCCTTCACTGTCATTTCTCACATACAAACATGGCTCATTTTCACATGACCTAAACCCAATTCTAAGCAATAGCCTATCCAATGTCCGATTCCATTTTCTGCCTTATTGTTTCAACCCGTACAATGCTTTCCTTAATTTAAAAATTTTATCCGGCCTATTCTTATCCACAAAACATTCAGGTTGAGACATAAAAACTTCATGGTCCAGTTCACTGTTCAAATAGACCTTGGATACATCCACTTGATGTAAATGTAAATCATACTCGGCAGACAAAGCAACTACCATCCTAATAGTCTCGTATCTAACTACTGGCGAAAAAGTCTCTGTGTAATTCACACCATATATCTGAGCATAAGCCTTTGCCACTAACCTAGCCTTGAACCTCTCAACACCCCCATGTTCATTCTTTTTGATCGCAAACACCCACTTCCATCCTATAACTTTCTTTCCCTTTGGCAAATCCACCAAATCCCATGTTTTATTCCTAATCCTGCATTGCATCCCACCAAAAACTACTATACTTACTATTCAAAGCCTCATTTACTGTCTCGGGTACATTAAAATTATCATTTACCTGTTGTATTAAGTTAATTACATTGTACTCCTTCTTAGGTCTTCCATCGAGTCCAGTACTCAAAATCGTTGGTCTGCATCGTCCAGCTTGCGGCTTTTCTTCAACGGCAACTTGATTTTTCATCACTCTTCCACTTCTACTTCTAAATTTTTGGTGTCGCTTTCCTCTGCAGGCATAAAATCAGACTCGCTGATATCATCTTTTTCTTCTTGGCTTTCTTCATTCAAACGAGTCAAATTTTCCTCAAAAAACGGAACATAAACAGTTTCGTTGTTGTTCAATTTTTCAATGAAGGTAACATTGCGGCTCACAGCAATCTTTCGCGTGTTCTTGTCATACATTCTTGTTGGCATTTCCTACGACAATAAATTCATTTGGTTTTGATTTAAATTTGTTTTTGTGGTTTTTTATTTAAAGCAATTGCTAGTGATCCAAATATTTTTAAATGTCGCACATCTGGTCTCCGCTTATGCTATATTTCGTATGGTGTCATATTATTTACAGCTCTCGTTGGTGCTCTATTGCGTAAATAAGGTGCTGTATTTACTGCCTCTACCCATAGGAATTCTTTTAAATTTTTTGAAATCAACATTGCTTTTGCCATTTTAATTAGAGTTCTGTTGAACCGCTCAGCTACCCCGTTCTGTTGTGGTGTGTATGGTGCAGTCAATTGCCTAACTATACCATTCTCATTTAAATACGCATCAAACTTTTTGGTTTTAAATTCTGTTCCGTTAGTAGACCGCATTTTTATTTTGTTGTTGGTTTGACGTTCGACCATTGCTTTAAACATTTTGAATTTTTCGCATGTTTCAACTTTATTTTTTAAAAATACACAAAAACAAAACGGGACTTATCGTCAGTAAGAGTCAAAAAAATAGCGAGAGCCATCGAACAATTCTGTAGCTCTGCTCTCAGAGTTTTCACTATACTTTTAATTCTTTTGAAAATTTTATTTGCATGCCTTGTATTATCTCTTTTTCAATTAACTGGCAATATTTAAATGCCCATACCGCTTGTGTTGATATGCTTGAAAAAAACAAATTTTCTCTTCTTTCAGCATACAAGAACAAATCTCCCATTTTTTCGCTGTCAATATCACTTTACCGTTTCTAAGAATTTTTGCGCTGTTAGAATTAAATTCCACAACGTCAACTGCTGCTACTCTACCAACAGATATAAAATTACACTGCAGCTCTGGTACATGTAGTACGTTGTTTAGCTGAATGTTATACTTGTTAAGTTTTACTCTGCCTATACCTATAGATTTTATTTTACATTGTCCATGTAGCGTCCGTTAATTTTTTCTCATCTTTGGAAGCAACATCCCATAGATCTTGATGAAGTAAAACTGCTCTCATTTGAAGACTCCATGTGTCATAATTTGTTTGAGAGAGTTTATCAATATTAAAAAAAGAATTCATATTTACTGCTCACACTTTTTCTTTCATTAAAAAAATCTCCCAGCTTCACGCTGCTGGGCCTATAACCTGTTGTAATTATTGAAAGACACACTTCTTTATCGTTTGAATTCTTTATTGCGACTAAATAACTAAATAACATCTATGAACTTATTTATTTCTAAAGCTTATGTCTATGGCTTATGTCTTATGTCTTATTACATTTCATATTTTTCAGTATCTATATACGTAAGTATGTACATACATGTATTTAAATCATGTGTTGTCTATTATAAAGCTTGTATACATGTAAGATAGCTATTTACAACAAAAAATAAAAAAGACAAATAAAAAATTAAAAATAAAAATAAGAAATATATACATATGTATCTACATATGTATGTATGTACTTATTAAATTTATATTAATCGAGATTGTCTCGATATCTTTTTCAAAGATTAAAAAAAACTTTTTTGTTGAGGGTTTTTTAGCTAGTCTATATACATGCATTTTATTGGAGCTAAAGCCTAATCATCAGTAGACCTTAAACCTTATTTTATGTTTCAAACCTCTTTACTTATACAAAAACTTTTAAAAACTCAATGAGAATTTCAAAAATTAGAAATCAAATGCCTTCTTGGAGTGGTCAAGAAGTAACAAGAAATTTATGTTCCCATTCTCCAATCCCTGCCGTATGTGTTCACTTACTTCAACAAGAGTTGTAAAGCAGCTATGACTCTCGTGGAAACCAGATTGTTTACTAAAAAGCATGTTGTTAATATTTATACAAAATTTTTTCCAGTATTTTCGAAAGAAACCACAAGATGGCTGGCTATTGGTCCATATTCACCATTTTCATTGGGTAATGGAATAATTTTTGCATGTTTCCAATTTGAAGGATACGTAGAAGACATAATAATATTATTTAAAAGGTAAGTGACGTATGGGAGAATTAGAGGTATAATTATCTTTATAAATTTGGGATGTAAATTATCGGTTGCCATTGCGTTTGATTTTATTAGTGAACACAACGAAACGAAAATTATTACCGTTCACATCATTGCCTGCATTTATCGCGGGTGAGGAAAAATTATGAAAAAGCGGGTTCGTTTGGATCACAAGAGCATTAGTGAACGTTTTATGCATGTTTGCATCTATATTTAAATCTATGTTGTTCAAATGCTTGCCAATGCCTATTTCACGAATAGTTTTCCAAGTTTGTCGAGAATCAATTCCAGTACTGAATCGGGTGGAATAATATTCGGTTTTAGCAAGTCTTACGAGCATATGTTTATTAACGTGTTTTCTAGCAGTTGTGTATTGCAGTTTTAGTTCAAATGCTTTTTACCTTTTCCACCTCTGTTCTATAGCTTGTTTTATAGTGTTTGAAAACCATGGTTTATCATTATGTGCAATCTTTTTATGTTTGATTGGTACTGTTAAATCAAAAAGATATTGAATGTTGTGTTCTAAGATATGAGACTGCTCATCAATAGTTGGCATAAAATAGATATTACTCCAGGCAGTATGTGATGAATATTCACATAAATTACTAAAAACTAGGATGTTAAAGTCACGGTAACTGAAACTCTGTTCAATATCATGAACGAAAAAGTTGTAATTTAAAAATATAAGGTCATGTTTGGAAAAACATGACGAAGATATCTGATCGTATAAATTTATGTTCACCATATTAGACACGAAGTAAAGGTCAATGAGCGTACTAGTTGTGGAGGTATGATGTGTAGGACTTGCAATATTAACGGGAAAAAGTCCAAATGACAACATATTATCAGTAAGATTCGTCTCAAATAATATATTGCATTAAAGTCGCCAGTAATGATAATATCATTGTATTGTGGTGCAAGAGTTTCAAGTGTAGAATACAAAGGCAAAATTTGTATTCTTTTATTAGGCCGATATACACAACTCACTAAGAGTTTTCTTGCCAAATGATAAAATTTTAATAAAGATAAACTCAATTCCCAGTTCATTTGAATTAAGTACAGGAGAAGATTTGCAACAAATTTTGGATGAAATGTTATTTTTTACGAATATGGCAACACCACCACCATGACTTACTCTATCACATCTATAAACTTTAAAGCCTTATGGACATATAAAGTAGAGCTGCAAAACTATGAATAGTCGCGGCATTCGATAGTTTCTGGCGATGCTATCGATAGTCTCGAATTCTTCAAATATTGTCCACAGAGTTGTAACGCAGCTATGACTCTCGTGGAAACCAGATTGTTTACTAAAAAGCATGTTGTTAATATTTATACAAAATTTTTTCCAGTATTTTCGAAAGAAACCACAAGATGGCTGGCTATTGGTCCATATTCACCATTTTCATTGGGTAATGGAATAATTTTTGCATGTTTCCAATTTGAAGGATACGTAGAAGACATAATAATATTATTTAAAAGGTAAGTGACGTATGGGAGAATTAGAGGTATAATTATCTTTATAAATTTGGGATGTAAATTATCGGTTGCCATTGCGTTTGATTTTATTAGTGAACACATAGACATAACATCAAATTGTGATATATGTACATGAAAAACGAAAATTATTACCGTTCACATCATTGCCTGCATTTATCGCGGGTGAGGAAAAATTATGAAAAAGCGGGTTCGTTTGGATCACAAGAGCATTAGTGAACGTTTTATGCATGTTTGCATCTATATTTAAATCTATGTTGTTCAAATGCTTGCCAATGCCTATTTCACGAATAGTTTTCCAAGTTTGTCGAGAATCAATTCCAGTACTGAATCGGGTGGAATAATATTCGGTTTTAGCAAGTCTTACGAGCATATGTTTATTAACGTGTTTTCTAGCAGTTGTGTATTGCAGTTTTAGTTCAAATGCTTTTTACATTTTCCACCTCTGTTCTATAGCTTGTTTTATAGTGTTTGAAAACCATGGTTTATCATTATGTGCAATCTTTTTATGTTTGATTGGTACTGTTAAATCAAAAAGATATTGAATGTTGTGTTCTAAGATATGAGGCTGCTCATCAATAGTTGGCATAAAATAGATATTACTCCAGGCAGTATGTGATGAATATTCACATAAATTACTAAAAACTAGGATGTTAAAGTCACGGTAACTGAAACTCTGTTCAATATCATGAACGAAAAAGTTGTAATTTAAAAATATAAGGTCATGTTTGGAAAAACATGACGAAGATATCTGATCGTATAAATTTATGTTCACCATATTAGACACGAAGTAAAGGTCAATGAGCGTACTAGTTGTGGAGGTATGATGTGTAGGACTTGCAATATTAACGGGAAAAAGTCCAAATGACAACATATTATCAGTAACGGCAACACCACCACCATGACTTACTCTATCACATCTATAAACTTTAAAGCCTTATGGACATATAAAGTAGAGCTGCAAAACTATGAATAGTCGCGGCATTCGATAGTTTTTGGCGATGCTATCGATAGTCTCGAATTCTTCAAATATTGTCCACAGAGTTGTAACGCAGCTATGACTCTCGTGGAAACCAGATTGTTTACTAAAAAGCATGTTGTTAATATTTATACAAAATTTTTTCCAGTATTTTCGAAAGAAACCACAAGATGGCTGGCTATTGGTCCATATTCACCATTTTCATTGGGTAATGGAATAATTTTTGCATGTTTCCAATTTGAAGGATACGTAGAAGACATAATAATATTATTTAAAAGGTAAGTGACGTATGGGAGAATTAGAGGTATAATTATCTTTATAAATTTGGGATGTAAATTATCGGTTGCCATTGCGTTTGATTTTATTAGTGAACACATAGACATAACATCAAATTGTGATATATGTACATGAAAAACGAAAATTATTACCGTTCACATCATTGCCTGCATTTATCGCGGGTGAGGAAAAATTATGAAAAAGCGGGTTCGTTTGGATCACAAGAGCATTAGTGAACGTTTTATGCATGTTTGCATCTATATTTAAATCTATGTTGTTCAAATGCTTGCCAATGCCTATTTCACGAATAGTTTTCCAAGTTTGTCGAGAATCAATTCCAGTACTGAATCGGGTGGAATAATATTCGGTTTTAGCAAGTCTTACGAGCATATGTTTATTAACGTGTTTTCTAGCAGTTGTGTATTGCAGTTTTAGTTCAAATGCTTTTTACATTTTCCACCTCTGTTCTATAGCTTGTTTTATAGTGTTTGAAAACCATGGTTTATCATTATGTGCAATCTTTTTATGTTTGATTGGTACTGTTAAAGCAAAAAGATATTGAATGTTGTGTTCTAAGATATGAGACTGCTCATCAATAGTTGGCATAAAATAGATATTACTCCAGGCAGTATGTGATGAATATTCACATAAATTACTAAAAACTAGGATGTTAAAGTCACGGTAACTGAAACTCTGTTCAATATCATGAACGAAAAAGTTGTAATTTAAAAATATAAGGTCATGTTTGGAAAAACATGACGAAGATATCTGATCGTATAAATTTATGTTCACCATATTAGACACGAAGTAAAGGTCAATGAGCGTACTAGTTGTGGAGGTATGATGTGTAGGACTTGCAATATTAACGGGAAAAAGTCCAAATGACAACATATTATCAGTAAGATTCGTCTCAAATAATATATTGCATTAAAGTCGCCAGTAATGATAATATCATTGTATTGTGGTGCAAGAGTTTCAAGTGTAGAATACAAAGGCAAAATTTGTATTCTTTTATTAGGCCGATATACACAACTCACTAAGAGTTTTCTTGCCAAATGATAAAATTTTAATAAAGATAAACTCAATTCCCAGTTCATTTGAATTAAGTACAGGAGAAGATTTGCAACAAATTTTGGATGAAATGTTATTTTTTACGAATATGGCAACACCACCACCATGACTTACTCTATCACATCTATAAACTTTAAAGCCTTATGGACATATAAAGTAGAGCTGCAAAACTATGAATAGTCGCGGCATTCGATAGTTTTTGGCGATGCTATCGATAGTCTCGAATTCTTCAAATATTGTCCACAGAGTTGTAACGCAGCTATGACTCTCGTGGAAACCAGATTGTTTACTAAAAAGCATGTTGTTAATATTTATACAAAATTTTTTCCAGTATTTTCGAAAGAAACCACAAGATGGCTGGCTATTGGTCCATATTCACCATTTTCATTGGGTAATGGAATAATTTTTGCATGTTTCCAATTTGAAGGATACGTAGAAGACATAATAATATTATTTAAAAGGTAAGTGACGTATGGGAGAATTAGAGGTATAATTATCTTTATAAATTTGGGATGTAAATTATCGGTTGCCATTGCGTTTGATTTTATTAGTGAACACATAGACATAACATCAAATTGTGATATATGTACATGAAAAACGAAAATTATTACCGTTCACATCATTGCCTGCATTTATCGCGGGTGAGGAAAAATTATGAAAAAGCGGGTTCGTTTGGATCACAAGAGCATTAGTGAACGTTTTATGCATGTTTGCATCTATATTTAAATCTATGTTGTTCAAATGCTTGCCAATGCCTATTTCACGAATAGTTTTCCAAGTTTGTCGAGAATCAATTCCAGTACTGAATCGGGTGGAATAATATTCGGTTTTAGCAAGTCTTACGAGCATATGTTTATTAACGTGTTTTCTAGCAGTTGTGTATTGCAGTTTTAGTTCAAATGCTTTTTACATTTTCCACCTCTGTTCTATAGCTTGTTTTATAGTGTTTGAAAACCATGGTTTATCATTATGTGCAATCTTTTTATGTTTGATTGGTACTGTTAAATCAAAAAGATATTGAATGTTGTGTTCTAAGATATGAGACTGCTCATCAATAGTTGGCATAAAATAGATATTACTCCAGGCAGTATGTGATGAATATTCACATAAATTACTAAAAACTAGGATGTTAAAGTCACGGTAACTGAAACTCTGTTCAATATCATGAACGAAAAAGTTGTAATTTAAAAATATAAGGTCATGTTTGGAAAAACATGACGAAGATATCTGATCGTATAAATTTATGTTCACCATATTAGACACGAAGTAAAGGTCAATGAGCGTACTAGTTGTGGAGGTATGATGTGTAGGACTTGCAATATTAACGGGAAAAAGTCCAAATGACAACATATTATCAGTAAGATTCGTCTCAAATAATATATTGCATTAAAGTCGCCAGTAATGATAATATCATTGTATTGTGGTGCAAGAGTTTCAAGTGTAGAATACAAAAGCAAAATTTGTATTCTTTTATTAGGCCGATATACACAACTCACTAAGAAGTTTTTTGCCAAATGATAAAATTTTAATAAAGATAAACTCAATTCCCAGTTCATTTGAATTAAGTACAGGAGAAGATTTGCAACAAATTTTGGATGAAATGTTATTTTTTACGAATATGGCAACACCACCACCATGACTTACTCTATCACATCTATAAACTTTAAAGCCGTATGGACATATAAAGTAGAGCTGCAAAACTATGAATAGTCGCGGCATTCGATAGTTTTTGGCGATGCTATCGATAGTCTCGAATTCTTCGAATATTGTCCACAGCAAAAAATGTACTTATGTAAATAAAATTTCAAATTATTTTATCTTCCTTAAAGTAAAAAAAGTGGAGCTTTTTAGAAACTTAATTTTTATTGCAAATAACCATAAGAAAACAAAAAAGTAGGCAAAACAAAAAAAGTATGTAATTCTACAAAAATTAAATTAAAAATAAATAAAAAGCAAAAGAAATTTTTATATTGATATTAATTTACAGTTTGTTAGTCCCGGTCCAGACTTGCAATTTTTGTTGCAGCAACTTTTTATTTTTTAGTGAGAAAGAGTAAGAGAGGAATACAAAATTTATATATTTCTATTTCAACACTCTTCCACATATTCAAGAATTGCTGCAACAAAAATTGCAAGTATGGACGGGGACTTAGCTACAATATATGTATATGCAATATTCTTTTATCATTTAGAAAATCACGTTTTATAATATAAAAAAGGAAAAAGATACGTTATTAATTGTCTAAGCTATTGTAGTTAACCAGTTTTAACATAGCGTCTAGACGAGAAAATTTTTTGTCATATACAAAAATGAGCTGACAAAAACAGTTTAATTTTTTTAAATCAACTTTTAATTTTGTCATAACAAAAAAATGGCTAATATAGCGCTATGTAAGTTAGCATAAGACATCAGATTTTAGTAAATACAGCTGTTTTCAAAATAATACCACCACAAAATAATATGGACTCCTAACATTAAAATTCAAAATCGTGAAAACGAAATCGAATATTCCAAGAAATAAAATAAAAAGTGTTTTGCAGGTAATTTACCTAGCTTTTATTTTCGCATATCCTAGACTAGATTATGTAAGTAATGAATATATAATATGAATATTAATATATATTTTTATATAGTGGCTTATAAACATTTATATCTTGATTTATTTTCAAATTCATAATTTTGTATTTTTTGGTAATAATTTAGTTGGTAATTTTTAGTTATCATGTAATTTTTCTACCGTTTTAATTTTATACCCTAAATTTTTTTTAAACTAAGGAAATACAAATTATTAATATAACTTTCTTAGTTTATGAACTATGTATTCTACAAACAATTTAGCGTTACAAGTGATCTGTAAGCAGAAAGCGGAGACCGTTGAGTAGTCGTCCGCTTCTACCCGCCTCAAAATTCATTTATGTAACAAAGCCGTTAGTAAAAAATATATGTATTTTTATTTAATTCGGTTTTGGTATTGAAACGGCCATATCTGGTAGTGAAAAAATCAAAACTTATTTATTTATTTTCACATTTATTTTAGTCATTCTTTTTAATAATACAAAGGGTTACAGGTGGCGAAATTTTAATGTTGCAATTTTTATTTCAAAGCCACCATCAGAGCCTTTTTATTGGCTTTGCTTTTACTTTTTAAATAACCTGATTTTTCTCAATAGTATCGCTATCGGATAAAAGCACCGATAGTCCAGTTAACACCAAACTATCGATACTATCGATAGTACCATCGATAGTTTTGCAGCTCTAATATCAAGCTATCAGGTGTTGATTCTGAAAGCCATGTCTCTGCAACACAATCTACATCAATACCAGAGTTTTCAAAAATAAATTTATTAATGCTTTGCGCATTTATATGCACCACTTTAAAACCTCTTTTATAATTATCGAAAATCCGGACCATATTCATTGTTATATCTTTGGAACTTTATAAATAAATGTCATTAAATCGAATTTTAAGAAGTGCAATGCTAATAGAAAAAAAATTGTAGTGTGCAACATGTAATTAAAATCGAAAATTTATAAAAAGTAGTATTGAAAACAAAAGGAAATATAATAAACAAAAAATATTAGAAAAGTTAAAGAAATTGGTATTAAAAATTTATTTATTGCAAATTTTGAAATATTGAGACTATTCAGCCAAATTAGTAGGACGAAAAAACTGATCCAGTTCCTCTGGAAAGAGTATATTTATGGACTCATCATTTTTCTTACCGTAGACAATACCTCGCAACGTGTATACTGTCTTCAAAAGCCTATCTTTCTTGAGACGAAGAGCTGATTTAAAAATCCCATAATTGTGTGGTGTGAGATTTTCGTTAATATGAAACGGAACATTACTCTCAAATCCAGCATTTGATAATAGTAACGACGATTTGGTTTTACAGCGATAAGTTGCAACAGTTTTTAGAAAATGATTTTTTATGGTATGGCGTTTTAAATTTTACTACAATTGGTGGGTCATCTATGTTTCGATGCCTTTTAAAGCGTTTTACTAGGAAAATAGATTTATATATATTAATATGCAGTGTTACAGATGTTTTCAAAAATTTCGTTTAAATTTTCATCATTATGGAAAGGTTTTAGACATTCGATTTTTTAAATTTTTTACGACATTTGATGTTTTAATAAAAAAAAATATTAAAAATAAACAAGGTACATTTCAGCATTTTAAATAGCATTAGAAAAAAATTAAATAAAATTTCATTATTAACGGTTATTTTAAAAAATATTATTTTCTTTGGTCGATGAATCGTCTTCAAATTTAATGTTTTCTCTTATTTTTGATTTGCTTCGACCCATTTGCTTAAAATATTTTTTTTGGCGCTGCAATGCTTCTCTAAGCGTTTTATCGGCTGATTCATTAAAAGTAGATATTACGTCTGGATATGAAAACAAAAAACCATTTTTTAAAATATTACATCTTTTGAGAATTCAAATATCAAACTTTTTACCTATTAAAGCTTTAAAAACGTTGGCGAAATCACGCAATCTCTTTTTACAAAAGAACCATCAACATTAAAATTCATAATTATATGTTGGCAAAGAACTTGATGTAGATTACGTTCAGCATTACCAACAAATAGAGATTTTATTTGTCTTATCTATAGAACATAAAGAAAAAATTACATTTTATATGTGCATTAATTTTACAATAAAGTCAAATACTTACGTATGGGTCTGACGGTGTGGCCAAAATAGCATAAAATTCTTTGAGCTTTTCTTCTGTGTTAATCGGAAAAATTTCAATAAGATTAGTAGTAGCTGCATTTTGTTTTAGTAATGTATCTAGTAAAACTTTGTGGTGCTAAAGCCAAATCATCAGTAGACCTTAAACCTTATTTTAAAATGTTTCAAACCTCTTTACTTATTCAAAAACTTTTAAAAACTCAATGAGAATTATAAAAATTACAATAGTATGAGCATAGTAGGCTTTGAAACTTGTTCAAAAATCCCAACAAACAAATTATTATATTCGTTATGAATCTATGAGGTAATTATTAATGTATTAAAGGGATTATTTTTCGAACAAATTGGTTGTTAGTAGTTTTTAATCCACAGTGATTATTATTTTGACTAATGTTCGTAACATTTTTAGTCAAAAAGAATTTGACATGAGACAATATTCCAAAGGAACTAAGAACAATTTTAACACTCCTATCATCAGTGTTCATGTGTATTTCCATGTATCCGCAACTGTTTAGGTGGCTCAGTTGAATGTGATTTCAAATTTGTATTTATACAAATAATGACTAGAAAAAGCATACGAGAGTTATTTGTATTGTGGAAGGTATAATTAGTTGTTTTTACAGCAAACACAACTTCACCACTATCAATATTAAAATTTTACCATTACTTATTAACGTTAAATTAACCCATTGTTACACGTTGGTTTAACTAATGTACCTTTTTCCTTATAATTTTTTGTTATTACTTAAGACAAACAATAAACAAAAATTTAGAACTTTAAATTTAGACTTGAATATTACTAGGCAAGGCGTTGTATAGCTGTAGAGTCTTATAGAAAAGTGATCATTGCATTGTGTTTGTTGTTACCCTTTCGTTTCTAAAGTGCTTTTATTAGTTGATATGGCTGGATCTCCCTTACGTACGTTATTTGCTCCCTCTCTTTTTATTTTTTGTATAAATTTATAGTGTTTAGTTCATATCTTTGTTTTATATTAAGCCATTTTAGCGTTTCTAGCATAATCTGGATCAATTGCAACCCTAGTTGAACGAACGTATAATTTTTTCGGTGTCAAAACTAAAAAATTTAAATAATAAATTCTTACTGATTTAATCGTTAAATTGCATAAACACTATTTTCTTTATAAAAAGCAAATTGCTTATTTCGCGGAAATTGTGAAGAATGGCTGGAAAAGGTCGAAAAGGTGTTCAAAATAAGAAAATTCTTTGTGACCAATGCAAATTGCAAATAAAAGAAGAGGAAGATTTTATAGAATGCGACAAATGCGCCAAAAAATACCACTCAATGCACTCGTTTGGATAAAAGACAGTTTGAGTATTTGCTGAATAACGAGAGTGAGGTTTTTACTTGTCAATTTTGCGAAGGAGGAGGGAGAGATGAAATAAAAAACGAGCTTCATGTAATAAAAACAAAACTGAACAAGTTAGATCAGCTGACCAATATTCAAGAGACAATTAATTTTATGTCGAAACAGTATGATGATATTTTGAAAGGGGTAACAGAAAATAAAAGAATAGTTAATAATGTGGAAAAAGAAAATCATTTATTAAAAAAGAAATCAAAGATTTAAAATCGTCTGTTAAGCTGTTAAACGATGTTGGTGTTAAGAATGATTGCATTGTAAGTGGACTCGAAGTTATTGATGGTGTTACGGCTGTTGATTCTGTTTTGGAGTTGTCAAATAGTGTTGGAGTCAGTTTGGAACCTGAAAGTATTGATGAAGCTTACTTTATTCGCAATAAAAACAATTCTAAACAAAAGAAGGACGGCAGTGAGAAAAAAAGTGTGATTGTGAAGTTTTCATCGGAATCATCTAAACAAAAGCTAATGTCTGCTAAACCAAAGTTGAAAGAGAACAAAGAGACGAGTGATGTTTTTGTTAATGACTTTCTTGGAAAAGAACCGTTGAATTTGCTTAAGTACGCTAGAAGTTTGAAAGAGGTTGGTTACCAGCATGTGTATGCAAGAGGTGGAAGAGTGTTTTATAAGAGGAGTGACATTTCTAAGCCGCAAGTGTTAAGATGTGAAGAAGATGTTGACCAATTGCTTTTAGATGCAACAAGCAAGAAACCTTGGCAGCGTAGATCAATGGGTAACGGAGGAGCTATTGTAAACGTTAATGATTGTGCTACCAGTGATGATGATAATTATGGTGACAATGTAGCGTATGTTTCTCCATCTTAATTTTCATTTTTTTCACATATTTTTTTTTTGTGTTGCTTTATTTTTTCATGTTCTTTTAATGATTAATAATCAATATTTTACTTTTTCTATATAATAATTACATATACAATTTAAATTGTTCTTTTTAAAATATTTTATGTGTAAACATAAGAAGCGTTTCATCGGTTACAAAATTCAATAAATTCAAGTCGTTGGTTGCAAGTTTTTCAAAATTACCGGATATTGTTGCTATACAAGAAACTTGGTTTAATGGGAAATGAACACAGTTGTATACAATTCCTGGATATTCAAGCGTTCATTGTTGTAGAAATGATGGATATGTTAGTAACAAACTGCAGTTTGGCGTAGATCGATGCAAAAGTGAAAACTTTGTTGAACTTATTTCAATTTCATTTAACCATTTTCGAATTGAAAGCAAATCATTGAAGTTAGTATCAGTTTATCACTCGCAAAAGTGTTCACCTGATCGTTTTTTTTTGATATTATGGAAAATTTTATGAATCTTAATGCTCAAACTCCAGTTGTTATTGTTGGGGATACAAATATTGATGTATATCATGGCCCTGTGTATTCTGATTTGAAGAATTTATTTTTAAACTATGATTGCCATAATTGTCATATTTTCGTGACGAGACCGAGCAGTGGAACTAGTATTGATCATGTGTTCAGTAACGTTTATGCTAAAATTTCGGTTGATTCGGTTGAATGCGCAATAACGGATCATAATTTTGTGTGTTGTAAGTTGTAGAGTAGTGTGTTTCAAATAGTTATATTGAAATAGAAAAAACACACTGTGATTACAACAAAGTCAGAGAATATTTACAAGGTAACTTGGACAATTTGAATGCGTCCGTTGATTCATCGGAGTTAACTGAAGATTTAATACGTTGTATTAGTAATGCCGTTACTAATTCCACGAGTAGTACAAAAGTAAGAACCCAACTGCGATTTCAGCTTTGTCCATCGATTAACAAAAATTTGCAAAATTTAATACAGTTTAAACGTAAAGTTTTGATTAAACGGCGAAAGTCCAAAGGTGGATATTATGAGGACTTGTTGGAGAGGATAAGCAAAATAATAAAAATTGCTTGTAAATCAGCTAGAAGCGATTAATTTAAATGAAATAAGTGGAGATCCGAAAAAAAGTTGGACTTTTATAAACAATATACTTGGAAGAGTTCAAAAGAGAAATTTCAATCTAATGACATCGACGGCAATACCAATATGTGATGATAGTGTAAAAGCCGAAAATTTTAATCGTTATTTTATAGAGTCTGTAAATGAATTAAAACAACAGATAGTTGAGTATGATAATTGTAATCAGCTTAGAACTTTGTGTCAGACTTATGATCGTTTTTTTCTTTCTACAGTTACTGCAGAGGATATGGAAACTATAATAAGTAGGTTGGACGTGAAAAAGTCTACTGGATGTGATGGAGTTACGCCTAGATTGCTAGTTAATAATAAGGATGTTGTTGTGCCAATATTAGTTACAATTTTTAATCAAATTTTAAGCTCATCTGTTTTTCCAGACTGCTTAAAAATCAGCAAAATAGTTCCTATTCCGAAAGTTTCAAATGCTACTACGGTTGATAAATTTCGTCCGGTTGCAGTTCTTTCGACGATTGATAAAGTCTTTGAAAAATTGCTACATAAAAGCCTTTTGCACTATTTCGAAGCTAATAATTACATTTACAAACACCAATTTGGGTTTAAAAAAGGATGCGGAACTGATGAGGCAGTTGTAAATGTCGTGAATTTTGTTTGTAATGGCTTGGATCAAGGAGCAAAAGGAGTAGCGGGACTGTTTTTAGATTTTTCAAAAGCTTTTGATCTAGTTGATCATAAGATAATATTAGAAAAACTAAGATACTATGGTGTAGTTGGAAGGGAGCTAAAGGTTTTTGAAAGTTACTTTAAAAATCGCAAACTGTTTGTGCAGATTAACAGTACTAAAAGTAGCTTATTGAACGTCGAGTGTGGCGTGCCGCAAGGTAGCTGTTTGATATTAGTAATTTGAACCTCACAGGTCGTTTATATATGTTCGCAGATGATGTATGTCTTTTTTATCCGTATAAGTATGACTTGGCTTTAAAACAACTATTGAACATGATGCTTCCTTAATTTTTGAGTTTGCTAGGTTGAACAAATTGATATTAAATGTTAATAAAACCAAGTTAGTTCGGTTTAGGCTACATTCGCCAGCTATGAACAGTAATTTCAACATATATGTCGATTGAAAAATTATTTACGAAACGCATGCCGTTAAATACCTTGGAATAACGTTGCAAAGTAACCTTTCTTGGGATGAACATATATGTGAAATCAATTCAAAGATCGCACCGGCTATTGGTATATTATATAAATTAAAATATAAACTTAATAAGAAAACTAAGCTCTTGTTATATCAAGCGTTAATTAATACAAAGTCACTTGAATTATATGGCTATAATTTACGGATAAAAAAAACAACTGTATTAAAAACGCTACAGAGTATGCAAAATAGGGCACTAAAAGTAGTACATAATTTACCGATTACTTATGCAACACTATCGCTTTATAATATTGTTTGGAAGTCAATTTTGCCAATCAATGGATTGTATAAGTATCCTTGCACAATATAGGTTATCACACCGTTAATTTTCTGCAAAACCAATCTGTTTTTAACACAAGAAACCAAGAGAACCTTTGGATGTCACGATGTAGATTAGAAACTACAAAGCAGCGTATTGAATATATGGGTATTTTTGAATACAACAAGTTGCCTGTTAGCTTAAAAACCACAAATAGAATATCTATTTTTAAATCGAATCTTAAAGACCACTTGAATGGAAACCTTGAAACGCTTCTATTGTAAATAAATGCTTTCTATTTTTTTCTTTTTTTTGTAAAATAAATTTTATTAAAGTAAAATACATTGTAATATGTACACCAATGTAAATTTGCCAGCTTGTCTCAATAATGCCTATAAGGCGCTGAGACCTACATAATTTAAGATTATAATTGTACTTGGAAAATAAATAAATAAATAAATAAATAAAAAAAAAAGTTTATTGAGATATATCTATTTGCCATTTCTGTAGTTGTTCAATTTGGCCCGCCGTGCAGCATGAGTATAAAATCGTCCAGCCACTCGAAATGAGGTTTTATTAATGTACTATAAATACTTGTATTTATTGCTGTTATGTATGAATGAGACTTATCTTTTTATTCGTTTGAGAAAATTATTTTTTTACCGATTTCTTTACATACAAACGAAAGCGACAGATAAGGATATTTTATTTTTAAAAGAAGTTAAAAATAGAGCTGACAAATTAAATAAAGATACGTGCATTCAAACAAAAATAAATTCTTATTTTTCAAAATGAATATTTTTTGTCATTTTTAGTGTGTTTCTTTATGTTTTCTGTAAATAAATTAAATAGAAATGAATTCTAATGTGTACTTTTCTTTTCGGTAATAAAAGGTTGTTGCATCTTCTCAAAATATCAACAAGTCACAGAAATATTTCACATTTTTTTGTTATTACAATACAAACCTAAAAAAGTAAACTGTTTAAAATTATAATTAAAAGAGCAAATCAAAATACAATTACAATATCTCCTACAAACGTACATTAAATATTAAAAAACAAGGTTAGGTTAGGTTGCATAGGCTGCCGATTGCAAGCAACCGGCCCACTTGGGTCCAGAAAAATAGATCCCTTTGTGATGCCCGATATGGACAGCGAGAAAAATAAAAAGTATTGGCTATCTTATATTGTGGTCAATATTGAACCAACCGGTTTATTCCCTTCAGATTGCATTCCGTAAGGTCTGCGAGTTCGGGTAAAGTTGAGTTACCTAGATACATGGCTCTGTGATGAGACAGAGCTGGACATTGACAGAGGAGGTGTTTTACAGTTTCTTCCTCCTCCTCATTATGACGACTTCTACAGAAGTCGTTGAAAGAGAGATTTAGTCTGTTTGCGTGGGCACCTATGAAGCAGTGCCCTGTTAGGACAGCCACAAGTATACGTAGCTGATGTCGAGGGATCCCCAGTATGATGTGTGATTTTGCTCGATCATATTGGGGCCAGGTTAATCTGGAGACAGCACATGTAGGTTTATTGAACCATCTAGCCTGTGCTAACCCTATAAGTTTCTGCTGAATCAGGATTTTGCAGCGTTTTAGTGGGGCTTCCACTAGCCGGTCGGTGTCCCGTTCTTGTAAACGAGATCCCTCCCTGGCTAGCTTGTCCGCAATTATGTTGCCAGGTACGTTCGCATGCCCTGGTACCCAGATTAGCTCGAGGTTGGAATGCGACACCATCTCGTTTAGGGATATGCGATAGAGCGTTCAATGCAGCCTTACTATCGGTACATATACGAATATCCTGCCTATATACCCTATTGTACCTTAACCAGTTAGCTGCCCCGTTTATGGCCGATATTTCGGCTTGAGTTATGCTACAATGACATATTAGCTTAAAACGTATCCTCTGCTGAAATTGAGGAATGTATATGCCCCCTCCCACCCCTGCACCTGATTTGGATCCGTCAGTGTAAACCTCAAGTAACTAGGATCGGTAACTAGGATCATTGAATGGAGGGAGAGTATCTGAGATTGACACTGCGAATCTTTCTCAGGCATAAGGTAGGGAGAACGGTAGTCTATAAGACGTTGGATGGATTTGCGGACACGTATTTAGTATGGACGTAAAGAGATCAGAGATCCAAAGCGGACAAAATTTGGTCTGTTAGCCGCCCCTACTAGGGGAAAACAGACGCTACAGACCATGGGAAGGGTAGTTCTTAGTTCGCGCTCACCGATAGATATACTACATGGATCCTTGCACTTAAGCATCGCGTCAATATAACCATCCCGTCGCAAGACAAGGATTAAAAAAAACAAACAAACAAAAAATATTAAATATAAAAACATCATGTAATAAAAATATTAACAACATAGTTCAATAACCTAAAGTGCAGAGAAAAAGATGCTGGATTTGATAATAGTAACGACGATTTGGTTTTACAGCGATAAGTTGCAACAGTTTTTAGAAAATGATTTTTTATGGTATGGCGTTTTAAATTCGCTATGCACTCGAACATGATCAGGGAATGGAGTGTCTCTAACGACTGTACTTTTTCTGATCACAGGTATATTAAATTTAAGATTATTTATTTAAGAAATTCCACTAAACAGGCCAGTGCCCATAATAAACAGGAAAAAGACAAATTGGGTGGAGCAAAAAAGGCTCCTCTTTGAACTTATTCCACAACCACCTGTCATAAACGACAGGCACGATATTAATATTGCGGTTGAAAATCTTAATAATGCCTTCAACTTAGCGACATCAGAAGCTTATAGAACTAGTGTCTGCCGGGGTAGGAGTAAACCACCATGGTGGAACTCCGAGATAACAAATGCTCGCAAAGAGAGCCGTAGACTTTTCAATGAGGCCAAAAGACTAGGAAACTGGTCCGATTATAAGTCCCCCGTAAATAGTTTCAAAAACCTGGTAAGAAACGCAAAACGCAAATCCTGGAGGTCCTTCTGCAGTAATGTGGAAGGCACCTCCAGCAGACCAGCAGACTGCGTAAAATCTTAACCATCATTCCTTCAGCTCCCAGCTTCATCAAAAAATCTGATTGGAGTTGGACTACTAGTGGACATGAGACCCTTATGGTTCTGATGGACACGCACTTTCCCGGTTGAGCTCCATTTACAGAAGAACTCACGACAACCACACACAATCGCACGTTAGCCCCATTTCCCATAAACAGGGAAAACATTACATGGGCCATAAACAGCTTTCATCCGTATAAATCAGCGGGTCCCGATGACATTATACCAGCTGACCTTCAGCGGAACGCAGACCTAATAGTCCCATGGCTTATTCGGATATTCTCGGCATGCCTTGCATGGTCATATATTCCGAAAGCATGGACCAAATGCACCGTGGTTTTCATACCCAAATGTGGAAAAACTACGCACACAAACGCAAAGGATTTTAGACCAATCAGTCTATCATCCTTTCTACTAAAAACTCCTAACGATTGATTGATCTACATCTTAGTTCGGTAATCAACTCGAACTTACTATCCACCTCTCAACATGCCTATACGAAGGGCAAATCGGTTGAAACGGCACTACACTCGCTTGTTGGATACATTGAAAAATCCATAAAGCATAACGAATTTGCTCTGGCGGCCTTTCTAGACATAGAAGGTGCCTTCAACAACATCAACCCAGAAACCATCATCATGGCTCTGGCAAGACTGAACGTAAACCGGTCAATAACCAATCTCATCAAAGAATTATCACATCTACGATGGGATCCTCAACAATTTATAAAGTAGCAAAGCGAGGAACGCCGCAAGGAGGAGTTTTATCTCTAATCCTGTGGAACCTTGCCATAAACACGGTACTGGTGGAGCTAGACTCAAATAGATTTAAAACAGTAGCCTACGCAGATGACGTTGCAGTAGTAGTGTCGGGTAAGTACCCAGACACAATCTCGCATCGTCTACAGTCAGCCTTGGATCACATTACCAGATGGTGTATCGGTAATGGACTCAACGTTAACCCAATGAAGACGGAGCTCGTACTCTTCACGAGAAAATACAAAATACCGTACTTTACCTTACCGACTCTTAACGGAGTCACGCTAAGGTTATCCGATAATGCTAAGTATCTAGGTATCGTTTTGGACTTTAAGTTATCGTGGAACCTAAACGTACAAGCAAGAGCAGCGAAAGCCGCTATCGCCCTCTATACCTGCAAAAAGGCCATAGGTAACAGATGTTGTATTAACCGCAAAACGGCCAACTGGCTCTTTGAAATGGTCGTCAAGCCCATATTAATGTATGGTGCAATCGTCTGGTGGCCGGCCCTAGGCAAATCCACCTATTCTAAAATCATTGACAGAATTCTAAGACCATCGGCCTTGATGATTACAGGCGCACCTCGCACCACCCCATCAAAAGCCTTGTTCACAATGTTACACTGGCTTCCTGCCGATTTAATGGTCAAACAACTGGCTTTGAACTCGGCAGTTAGACTCAGTGCCGCCGGAGTATGGAAATCACTAGGTGATGTACATGCGAACATTATCGGACAGTTTGAAAACCTTCCCGAACTTATAGACTACCGTTCTCCCTACCTTATGCCTGAGAAAGATTCGCAGTGTCAATCTCAGATACTCTCCCTCCATTCAATGATCCTAGTTACCGATCCTAGTTACTTGAGGTTTACACTGACGGATCCACATCAGGTGCAGGGGTGGGAGGGGTCATATACATTCCTCAATTTCAGCAGATGATACGTTTTAAGCTAATAGGTCATTGTAGCATAACTCAAGCCGAAATATCGGCCATAAACGGGGCAGCTAACTGGTTAAGGTACAATAGGGTATATAGGCAGGATATTCGTATATGTACCGATAGTAAGGCTGCATTGAACGCTCTATCGGATATCCCTAAACGAGATGGTGTCACATTCCAACCTCGAGCTAATCTGGGTACCAGGACATGCGAACGTACCTGGCAACATAATTGCGGACAAGCTAGCCAGGGAGGGATCTCGTTTACAAGAACGGGACACCGACCGGCTAGTGGAAGCCCCACTAAAAAGCTGCAAAATCCTGATTCAGCAGAAACTTATAGGGTTAGCACAGGCTAGATGGTTCAATGAACCTACATGTGCTGTCTCCAGATTAACCTGGCCCCAATATGATCGAGCAAAATCACACATCATACTGGGGATCCCTCGACATCAGCTACGTATACTTGTGGCTGTCCTAACAGGGCACTGCTTCATAGGTGCCCACGCAAACAGACTAAATCTTTCTTTCAACGACTTCTGTAGAAGTCGTCATAATGAGGAGGAGGAAGAAACTGTAAAACACCTCCTCTGTCAATTTCCAGCTCTGTCTCATCACAGAGCCATGTATCTAGGTAACTCAACTTTACCCGAACTCGCAGACCTTACGGAATGCAATCTGAAGGGAATAAACCGGTTGGTTCAATATTGACCACAATATAAGATAGCCAATACTTTTTATTTTTCTCGCTGTCCATATCGGGCATCACAAAGGGATCTATTTTTCTGGACCCAAGTGGGCCGGTTGCTTGCAATCGGCAGCCTATGCAACCTAACCTAACCTTGTTTTTTAATATTTAATGTACGTTTGTAGGAGATATTGTAATTGTATTTTGATTTGCTCTTTTAATTATAATTTTAAACAGTTTACTTTTTTAGGTTTGTATTGTAATAACAAAAAAATGTGAAATATTTCTGTGACTTGTTGATATTTTGAGAAGATGCAACAACCTTTTATTACCGAAAAGAAAAGTACACATTAGAATTCATTTCTATTTAATTTATTTACAGAAAACATAAAGAAACACACTAAAAATGACAAAAAATATTCATTTTGAAAAATAAGAATTTATTTTTGTTTGAATGCACGTATCTTTATTTAATTTGTCAGCTCTATTTTTAACTTCTTTTAAAAATAAAATATCCTTATCTGTCGCTTTCGTTTGTATGTAAAGAAATCGGTAAAAAAATAATTTTCTCAAACGAATAAAAAGATAAGTCTCATTCATACATAACAGCAATAAATACAAGTATTTATAGTACATTAATAAAACCTCATTTCGAGTGGCTGGACGATTTTATACTCATGCTGCACGGCGGGCCAAATTGAACAACTACAGAAATGGCAAATAGATATATCTCAATAAACTTTTTTTTTTATTTATTTATTTATTTATTTATTTTCCAAGTACAATTATAATCTTAAATTATGTAGGTCTCAGCGCCTTATAGGCATTATTGAGACGAGCTGGCAAATTTACATTGGTGTACATATTACAATGTATTTTACTTTAATAAAATTTATTTTACAAAAAAAAAAAGAAAAAAATAGAAAGCATTTATTTACAATAGAAGCGTTTCAAGGTTTCCATTCAAGTGGTCTTTAAGATTCGATTTAAAAATAGATATACTATTTGTGGTTTTTAAGCTAACAGGCAACTTGTTGTATTCAAAAATACCCATATATTCAATACGCTGCTTTGTAGTTTCTAATCTACATCGTGACATCCAAAGGTTCTCTTGGTTTCTTGTGTTAAAAACAGATTGGTTTTGCAGAAAATTAACGGTGTGATAACCTATATTGTGCAAGGACTTATATATATACATAAGCACTTGATACTTATACAATCCATTGATTGGCAAAATTGACTTCCAAACAATATTATATAGCGATAGTGTTCCATAAGTAGTCGGTAAATTGTGTACTACTTTTAGTGCCCTATTTTGCATACTCTGTAGCGTTTTTAATACAGTTATTTTTTTGTATCCGTAAATTATAGCCATATAATTCAAGTGACTTTGTATTAACGCTTGATATAACAAGAGCTTAGTTTTCTTATTAAGTTTATATTTTAATTTATATAATATACCAATAGCCGGTGCGATCTTTGATTTGATTTCACATATATGTTCATCCCAAGAAAGGTTACTTTGCAACGTTATTCCAAGGTATTTAACGGCATGCGTTTCGTAAATAATTTTTCCATCGACATATATGTTGAAATGGCGAATGTGGCCTAAACCGAACTAACTTGGTTTTATTAACATTCAATATCAATTTGTTCAACCTAGCAAACTCAAAAATTAAGGAAGCATCATGTTCAATAGTTGTTTTAAAGCCAAGTCATACTTATACGGATAAAAAAGACATACATCATCTGCGAACATATATAAACGACCTGTGAGGTTCAAATTACTAATATCAAACAGCTACCTTGCGGCACGCCACACTCGACGTTCAATAAGCTACTTTTAGTACTGTTAATCTGCACAAACAGTTTGCGATTTTTAAAGTAACTTTCAAAAACCTTTAGCTCCCTTCCAACTACACCATAGTATCTTAGTTTTTCTAATATTATCTTATGATCAACTAGATCAAAAGCTTTTGAAAAATCTAAAAACAGTCCCGCTACTCCTTTTGCTCCTTGATCCAAGCCATTACAAACAAAATTCACGACATTTACAACTGCCTCATCAGTTCCGCATCCTTTTTTAAACCCAAATTGGTGTTTGTAAATGTAATTATTAGCTTCGAAATAGTGCAAAAGGCTTTTATGTAGCAATTTTTCAAAGACTTTATCAATCGTCGAAAGAACTGCAACCGGACGAAATTTATCAACCGTAGTAGCATTTGAAACTTTCGGAATAGGAACTATTTTGCTGATTTTTAAGCAGTCTGGAAAAACAGATGAGCTTAAAATTTGATTAAAAATTGTAACTAATATTGGCACAACAACATCCTTATTATTAACTAGCAATCTAGGCGTAACTCCATCACATCCAGTAGACTTTTTCACGTCCAACCTACTTATTATAGTTTCCATATCCTCTGCAGTAACTGTAGAAAGAAAAAAACGATCATAAGTCTGACACAAAGTTCTAAGCTGATTACAATTATCATCTGGATACTCAACTATCTGTTGTTTTAATTCATTTACAGACTCTATAAAATAACGATTAAAATTTTCGGCTTTTACACTATCATCACATATTGGTATTGCCGTCGATGTCATTAGATTGAAATTTCTCTTTTGAACTCTTCCAAGTATATTGTTTATAAAAGTCCAACTTTTTTTCGGATCTCCACTTATTTCATTTAAATTAATCGCTTCTAGCTGATTTACAAGCAATTTTTATTATTTTGCTTATCCTCTCCAACAAGTCCTCATAATATCCACCTTTGGACTTTCGCCGTTTAATCAAAACTTTACGTTTAAACTGTATTAAATTTTGCAAATTTTTGTTAATCGATGGACAAAGCTGAAATCGCAGTTGGGTTCTTACTTTTGTACTACTCGTGGAATTAGTAACGGCATTACTAATACAACGTATTAAATCTTCAGTTAACTCCGATGAATCAACGGACGCATTCAAATTGTCCAAGTTACCTTGTAAATATTCTCTGACTTTGTTGTAATCACAGTGTGTTTTTTCTATTTCAATATAACTATTTGAAACACACTACTCTACAACTTACAACACACCAAATTATGATCCGTTATTGCGCATTCAACCGAATCAACCGAAATTTTAGCATAAACGTTACTGAACACATGATCAATACTAGTTCCACTGCTCGGTCTCGTCACCAAAGAATGACAATTATGGCAATCATAGTTTAAAAATAAATTCTTCAAATCAGAATACACAGGGCTATGATATACATCAATATTTGTATCCCCAACAATAACAACTGGAGTTTGAGCATTAAGATTCATAAAATTTTCCATAATATCAAAAAAACGATCAGGTGAACACTTTTGCGAGCGATAAACTGATACTAACTTCAATGATTTGCTGTCAATTCGAAAATTGTTAAATGCAATTGAAATAAGTTCAACAAAGTTTTCTCTTTTGCATCGATCTACGACAAACTGCAGTTTGTTACTAACATATAAAGATGTTCCACCATATCCATCATTTCTACAACAATGAACGCTTGAATATCCAGGAATTGTATACAACTGTGTTAATTTCCCATTAAACCAAGTTTCTTGTATAGCAACAATATCCGGTAATTTTGAAAAACTTGCAACTTGAATTTTGTAACCGATGAAACGCTTCTTATGTTTACACATAAAATATTTTAAAAAGAACAATTTAAATTGTATATGTAATTATTATGTTTAGAAAAAGTAAAATATTGATTATTAATCATTAAAAGAACATGAAAAAATAAAGCAACACAAAAAAAAATATGTGAAAAAAATGAAAATTAAGATGGAGAAACATACGCTACATTGTCACCATAATTATCATCATCACTGGTAGCACAATCATTAACGTTTACAATAGCTCCTCCGTTACCCATTGATCTACGCTGCCAAGGTTTCTTGCTTGTTGCATCTAAAAGCAATTGGTCAACATCTTCTTCACATCTTAACACTTGCGCCTTAGAAATGTCACTCCTCTTATAAAACACTCTTCCACCTCTTGCATACACATGCTGGTAACCAACCTCTTTCAAACTTCTAGCGTACTTAAGCAAATTCAACGGTTCTTTTCCAAGAAAGTCATTAACAAAAACATCACTCGTCTCTTTGTTCTCTTTCAACTTTGGTTTTGCAGACATTAGCTTTTGTTTAGATGATTCCGATGAAAACTTCACAATCACACTTTTTTTCTCACTGCTGTCCTTCTTTTGTTTAGAATTGTTTTTATTGCGAATAAAGTAAGCTTCATCAATACTTTCAGGTTCCAAGCTGACTCCAACACTTTTTGACAACTCCAAAACAGAATCAACAGCCGTAACACCATCAATAACTTCGAGTCCACTTACAATGCAATCATTCTTAACACGAACATCGTTTAAAAGCTTAACAGACGATTTTAAATCTTTGATTTCTTTTTTTAATAAATGATTTTCTTTTTCCACATTATTAACTCTTCTTTTATTTTATGTTACCCCTTTCAAAATATCATCATACTGTTTCGACATAAAATTAATTGTCTCTTGAATATTGGTCAGCTGATCTAACTTGTTCAGTTTTGTTTTTATTACATGAAGCTCGTTTTTTATTTCATCTCTCCCTCCTCCTTCGCAAAATTGATAAGTAAAAACCTCACTCTCGTTATTCAGCAAATACTCAAACTGTCTTTTATCCAAACGAGTGCATTGAGAGTGGTATTTTTTGGCGCATTTGTCGCATTCTATAAAATCTTGTAGAATTTAATTAAAAGATTTGGTTTAAATACTTTTATTTGCTTAGAGCTAATTAAGAGCTCCTAAGCTGTAACTTTATTAATTAATTTAATTTTAAATCTTACTCTACTTATATACTACTTATGAGAAGTTCTAGACGACTTAAATGAGTGACATTCTAGAACTTCACTCAAAACTTAATTCTATTCTTACAGTATGCTTATTTTATATTTTACCAGGCAATCATAAATTTTAGACAGTTTCTAAAACTCATGATTGAGTGGTTTCTTAATATTAATAATTGTGGGAATATAAAAGACATACGATCGTTTAGCTATTTCGAGTGTCTTTTAGTTTCCCAAGGAAAAGATACGGCGCGCGTCTCAACAGTTTGTATAGTTTCTACGAGTGCATAATAGATCTTTCTTATAAAACACAAGGAATTGTTCAAGTGACTTTAACAACGGCCTACGATACACACACAAGGTATCAAGTGACCGCTGCACAAATATTCTGTCTGGCATTTGGCAATGTAATTAGAAGCTTGTATGTTGCTGCACTGTAGACTGCAAATGCCTACTACACACTGTTGGTTATAGTGATAATCAAACCACGCTACAATCTTCCTCTTCTTTTATTTGCAATTTGCATTGGTCACAAAAAATTTTCTTATTTTTCCAGCCATTCTTCACAATTTCCGCGAAATAAGCAATTTGCTTTTTATAAAGAAAATAGTTTTTATGCAATTTAACGATTAAATCAGTAAGAATTTATTATTAAAATTTTTTAGTTTTGACACCGAAAAAATTATACGTTCGTTCAACTAGGGTTGCCAGATTGATCCAGATTATGCTAGAAACGCTAAAATGGCTTAATATAAAACAAAGATATGAACTAAACACTATAAATTTATACAAAAAATAAAAAGAGGCGAAGCGCCACAATATTTAAGGGAGCAAATAACGTACGTAAGGGAGATCCAGCCATATCAACTAATAAAAGCACTTTAGAAACGAAAGGGTAACAACAAAAACAATGCAATGATCACTTTTCTATAAGGCTCTACAGCTATACAACGCCTTGCCTAGTAATATTCAAGTCTAAATTTAGAGTTCTAAATTTTTTATTATTGTTTGTCTTACATTACATTAGTTAACCAACGTGTAACAATGGGTTAATTTAACGTTAATAAGTGATGGTAAAATTTTAACATTGATAGTGGTGAAGTTGTGTTTGCTGTAAAAACAACTAATTATACCTTCCACAATACAAATAACTCTCGTACGCTTTTTCTAGTCATTATTTGTATAAATACAAATTTGAAATCACATTCAACTGAGCCACCTAAACAGTTGCGGATACATGGAAATACACATGAACACTGATGATAGGAGTGTAGCGGCTCCCGAAAAACAACGTTGTTTCTTTTCTGCCGTATAAGCTTAAATTAATTGATGTTAAAATTTTTCCTAGTTCCTTTGGAATATTGTCTCATGTCAAATTCTTTTTGACTAAAAATGTTACGAACATTAGTCAAAATAATAACCACTGTGGATTAAAAACTACTAACAACCAATTTGTTCGAAAAATAATCCCTTTAATACATTAATAATTACCTCATAGATTCATAACGAATATAATAATTAGTTTGTTGGGATTTTTGAACAAGTTTCAAAGCCTACTATGCTCATACTATTGTAATTTTTATAATTCTCATTGAGTTTTTAAAAGTTTTTGAATAAGTAAAGAGGTTTGAAACATTTTAAAATAAGGTTTAAGGTCTACTGATGATTTGGCTTTAGCATCACAAAGTTTTACTAGATACATTAGTAAAACAAAATGCAGCTACTAATAATCTTATTGAAATTTTTCCGATTAACACAGAAGAAAAGCTCAAAGAATTTTATGCTATTTTGGCCACACCGTCAGACCCATACGTAAGTATTTGACTTTATTGTAAAATTAATGCACATATAAAATGTAATTTTTTCTTTATGTTCTATAGATAAGACAAATAAAATCTCTATTTGCTGGTAATGCTGAACGTAATCTACATCAAGTACTTGGCCAACATATAATTATGAATTTTAATGTTGATGGTTCTTTTGGTAAAAAGAGATTGCGTGATTTCGCCAACGTTTTTAAAGCTTTAATAGGTAAAAAGTTTGATATTTGAATTCTCAAAAGATGTAATATTTTAAAAAATGGTTTTTTGTTTTCATATCCAGACGTAATATCTACTTTTAATGAATCAGCCGATAAAACGCTTAGAGAAGCATTGCAGCGCCAAAAAAAATATTTTAAGCAAATGGGTCGAAGCAAATCAAAAATAAGAGAAAACATTGAATTTGAAGACGATTCATCGACCAAAGAAAATAATATTTTTTAAAATAACCGTTAATAATGAAATTTTATTTAATTTTTTTCTAATGCTATTTAAAATGCTGAAATGTACCTTGTTTATTTTTAATATTTTTTTTATTAAAACATCAATTGTTAACAAAAGTTTTATTAACGTCTATTTTAGAAAAGCATCAAAAGAGTAGAGTACAATTACTAATATGCACTAGTGAATCTCTGGTGACAATGTCTACATATGGTCCCAAAAGAACTACCTACTCAGTAGTAGATTTCCAATGACACGCACTTGTTAAATGTCTATAGTAAAAATGCATTGTCGGGGTATAATAAGTCACTAGTACTGGTGACAGTATCAATAGTGAATCAGTACTGATTCACTAGTGACATTTCCTACAGGTTTTATTCAGCTTTACAAAGTTTTATTCATCTGCGAGAGAGTGTGTGTGTATGTTTCTTTTTTTGCTTGCCTGTGCTATGTTGGTTGTGTGTATGTTAGTTTGCTTGCCTGTGTTGCGTTGCGTGTGTATTTCTTTGTTTGCTTGCTTGTGCTATGTTGGTTGTGTGTGTGAATGTTCGTTTGCTTGCCTGTGCTATGTTAATTGTGTGTGTGTGTATGTTCGTTTGCCAGACTGTGTTGTGTGTGCTTATGTTGTTTGGTGTCTTGCTGTTGGTATGGAGGCAGAGAAATTTTTTGTTGGCAGAGAATGTGTGTATATCTGGGAACAAATTACGGCATTCGATATCGAAAGAAATTTCCATACAAATTAAAAAAATTTTTTATGGGATTTCGTTCGATATCTAATGACGTAATTCGCCCTCTGAATATTTTAGGTGTGTCGTCATCAATGACGTCATAGCAGGGTGTGCATTTCTGTTGTTTGGTGTCTTGCTGTTGGTATGGAGGCAGAGAAATTTTTTGTTGGCAGAGAATGTGTGTATATCTGATTATCGTAGGTGTGTCGTCATCACTGACGTCATAGCGTGTGTATGAGAGTGTGTTTGAATGTGTGTGTGTATGTTGCGATCACTTTGGTATCGTTGTATTATTCTCTGACTTTGTTGTAATCACAGTGTGTTTTTTCTATTTCAATATAACTATTTGAAAACACACTACTCTACAACTTACAACACACCAAATTATGATCCGTTATTGCGCATTCAACCGAATCAACCGAAATTTTAGCATAAACGTTACTGAACACATGATCAATACTAGTTCCACTGCTCGGTCTCGTCACCAAAGAATGACAATTATGGCAATCATAGTTTAAAAATAAATTCTTTAAATCAATAACTTCGAGTCCACTTACAATGCAATCATTCTTAACACGAACATCGTTTAACAGCTTAACAGACGATTTTAAATCTTTGATTTCTTTTTTTAATAAATGATTTTCTTTTTCCACATTATTAACTCTTCTTTTATTTTCTGTTACCCCTTTCAAAATATCATCATACTGTTTCGACATAAAATTAATTGTCTCTTGAATATTGGTCAGCTGATCTAACTTGTTCAGTTTTGTTTTTATTACATGAAGCTCGTTTTTTATTTCATCTCTCCCTCCTCCTTCGCAAAATTGACAAGTAAAAACCTCACTCTCGTTATTCAGCAAATACTCAAACTGTCTTTTATCCAAACGAGTGCATTGAGAGTGGTATTTTTTGGCGCATTTGTCGCATTCTATAAAATCTTCCTCTTCTTTTATTTGCAATTTGCATTGGTCACAAAGAATTTTCTTATTTTGAACACCTTTTCGACCTTTTCCAGCCATTCTTCACAATTTCCGCGAAATAAGCAATTTGCTTTTTATAAAGAAAATAGTGTTTATGCAATTTAACGATTAAATCAGTAAGAATTTATTATTTAAATTTTTTAGTTTTGACACCGAAAAAATTATACGTTCGTTCAACTAGGGTTGCAATTGATCCAGATTATGCTAGAAACGCTAAAATGTCTTAATATAAAACAAAGATATGAACTAAACACTATAAATTTATACAAAAAATAAAAAGAGGCGAAGCGCCACAATATTTAAGGGAGCAAATAACGTACGTAAGGGAGATTCAGCCATATCAACTAATAAAAGCACTTTAAAAACGAAAGGGTAAAAACAAAAACAATGCAATGATCACTTTTCTATAAGGCTCTACAGCTATACAACGCCTTGCCTAGTAATATTCAAGTCTAAATTAAGAGTTCTAAATTTTTGTTTATTGTTTGTCTTAAGTAATAACAAAAAATTATAAGGAAAATGGTACATTAGTTAAATCAACGTGTAACAATGGGTTAATTTAACGTTAATAAGTGGTGGTAAAATTTTAATATTGATAGTGGTGAAGTTGTGTTTGCTGTAAAAACAACTAATTATACCTTCCACAATACAAATAACTCTCGTATGCTTTTTCTAGTCATTATTTGTATAAATACAAATTTGAAATCACATTCAACTGAGCCACCTAAACAGTTGCGGATACATGGAAATACACATGAACACTGATGATAGGAGTGTAGCGGCTCCCGAAAAACAACGTTGTTTCTTTTCTGCCGTATAAGCTTAAATTAATTGATGTTAAAATTTTTCCTAGTTCCTTTGGAATATTGTCTCATGTCAAATTCTTTTTGACTAAAAATGTTACGAACATTAGTCAAAATAATAATCACTGTGGATTAAAAACTACTAACAACCAATTTGTTCGAAAAATAATCCCTTTAATACATTAATAATTACCTCATAGATTCATAACGAATATAACAATTTGTTTGTTGGGATTTTTGAACAAGTTTCAAAGCCTACTATGCTCATACTATTGTAATTTTTATAATTCTCATTGAGTTTTTAAAAGTTTTTGAATAAGTAAAGAGGTTTGAAACATTTTAAAATAAGGTTTAAGGTCTACTGATGATTTGGCTTTAGCACCACAAAGTTTTACTAGATACATTAGTAAAACAAAATGCAGCTACTACTAATCTTATTGAAATTTTTCCGATTAACACAGAAGAAAAGCTCAAAGAATTTTATGCTATTTTGGCCACACCGTCAGACCCATACGTAAGTATTTGACTTTATTGTAAAATTAATGCACATATAAAATGTAATTTTTTCTTTATGTTCTATAGATAAGACAAATAAAATCTCTATTTGCTGGTAATGCTGAACGTAATCTACATCAAGTACTTGGCCAACATATGATTATGAATTTTAATGTTGATGGTTCTTTTGGTAAAAAGAGATTGCGTGATTTCGCCAACGTTTTTAAAGCTTTAATAGGTAAAAAGTTTGATATTTGAATTCTCAAAAGATGTAATATTTTAAAAAATGGTTTTTTGTTTTCATATCCAGACGTAATATCTACTTTTATTGAATCAGCCGATAAAACGCTTAGAGAAGCATTGCAGCGCCAAAAAAAATATTTTAAGCAAATGGGTCGAAGCAAATCAAAAATAAGAGAAAACATTGAATTTGAAGACGATTCATCGACCAAAGAAAATAATATTTTTTAAAATAACCGTTAATAATGAAATTTTATTTAATTTTTTTCTAATGCTATTTAAAATGCTGAAATATACCTTGTTTATTTTTAATATTTTTTTTTATTAAAACATCAAATGTTAACAAAAGTTTTATTACCGACGTCTATTTCAGAAAAGCATCAAAAGAGTAGAGTACAATTACTAATATGCACTAGTGAATCTCTGGTGACAATGTCTACATATGGTCCCAAAAGAACTACCTACTCAGTAGTAGATTTCCAATGACACGCACTTGTTAAATGTCTATAGTAAAAATGCATTGTCGGGGTATAATAAGTCACTAGTACTGGTGACAGTATCAATAGTGAATCAGTACTGATTCACTAGTGACATGTCCTACAGGGTTTATTCAGCTTTACAAAGTTTTATTCATCTGCGAGAGAGTGTGTGTGTATGTTTATTTTTTTGCTTGCCTGTGCTATGTTGGTTGTGTGTATGTTCGTTTGCTTGCCTGTGTTGCGTTGCGTGTGTATTTCTTTGTTTGCTTGCTTGTGCTATGTTGGTTGTGTGAGTGTATGTTCGTTTGCTTGCCTGTGCTATGTTGGTTGTGTGTGTGTATGTTCGTTTGCCAGACTGTGTTTTGTGTGCTTATGTTGTTTGGTGTCTTGCTGTTGGTATGGAGGCAGAGAAATTTTTTGTTGGCAGAGAATGTGTGTATATCTGGGAACAAATTACGGCATTCGATATCGAACGAAATTTCCATACAAATTAAAAAAATTTTTTATGGGATTTCGTTCGATATCGAATAACGTAATTCGCCCTCTGAATATTTTAGGTGTGTCGTCATCAATGACGTCATAGCAGGGGTGTGCATTTCTGTTGTTTGGTGTCTTGCTGTTGGTATGGAGGCAGAGAAATTTTTTGTTGGCAGAGAATGTGTGTATATCTGATTATCGTAGGTGTGTCGTCATCACTGACGTCATAGCGTGTGTATGAGAGTGTGTTTGAATGTGTGTGTGTATGTTGCGATCACTTTGGTATCGTTGTATTATTCTCTGACTTTGTTGTAATCACAGTGTGTTTTTTCTATTTCAATATAACTATTTGAAAACACACTACTCTACAACTTACAACACACCAAATTATGATCCGTTATTGCGCATTCAACCGAATCAACCGAAATTTTAGCATAAACGTTACTGAACACATGATCAATACTAGTTCCACTGCTCGGTCTCGTCACGAAAGAATGAATATTATGGCAATCATAGTTTAAAAATAAATTCTTCAAATCAGAATACACAGGGCCATGATATACATCAATATTTGTATCCCCAACAATAACAACTGGAGTTTGAGCATTAAGATTCATAAAAATTTCCATAATATCAAAAAAAACGATCAGGTGAACACTTTTGCGAGTGATAAACTGATACTAACTTCAATGATTTGCTTTCAATTCGAAAATTGTTAAATGAAATTGAAATAAGTTCAACAAAGTTTTCACTTTTGCATCGATCTACGACAAACTAGAGTTTCTTACTAACATATAAAGATGTTCCACCATATCCATCATTTCTACAACAATGAACGCTTGAATATCCAGGAATTGTATACAACTGTGTTAATTTCCCATTAAACCAAGTTTCTTGTATAGCAACAATATCCGGTAATTTTGAAAAACTTGCAACCAACGACTTGAATTTATTGAATTTTGTAACCGATGAAACGCTTCTTATGTTTACACATAAAATATTTAAAAAAGAACAATTTAAATTGTATATGTAATTATTATATTTAGAAAAAGTAAAATATTGATTATTAATCATTAAAAGAACATGAAAAAATAAAGCAACACAAAAAAAAATGAAAATTAAGATGGAGAAACATACGCTACATTGTCACCATCATCATCATCATCACTGGTAGCACAATCATCAACGTTTACAATAGCTCCTCCGTTACCCATTGATCTACGCTGCCAAGGTTTCTTGCTTGTTGCATCTAAAAGCAATTGGTCAACATCTTCTTCACATCTTGCGGCTTAGAAATGTCACTCCTCTTATAAAACACTCTTCCACCTCTTGCATACACATGCTGGTAACCAACCTCTTTCAAACTTCTAGCGTACTTAAGCAAATTCAACGGTTCTTTTCCAAGAAAGTCATTAACAAAAACATCACTCGTCTCTTTGTTCTCTTTCAACTTTGGTTTTGCAGACATTAGCTTTTGTTTAGATGATTCCGATGAAAACTTCACAATCACACTTTTTTTCTCACTGCTGTCCTTCTTTTGTTTAGAATTGTTTTTATTGCGAATAAAGTAAGCTTCATCAATACTTTCAGGTTCCAAGCTGACTCCAACACTTTTTGACAACTCCAAAACAGAATCAACAGCCGTAACACCATCAATAACTTCGAGTCCACTTACAATGCAATCATTCTTAACACGAACATCGTTTAAAAGCTTAACAGACGATTTTAAATCTTTGATTTCTTTTTTTAATAAATGATTTTCTTTTTCCACATTATTAACTCTTCTTTTATTTTATGTTACCCCTTTCAAAATATCATCATACTGTTTCGACATAAAATTAATTGTCTCTTGAATATTGGTCAGCTGATCTAACTTGTTCAGTTTTGTTTTTATTACATGAAGCTCGTTTTTTATTTCATCTCTCCCTCCTCCTTCGCAAAATTGATAAGTAAAAACCTCACTCTCGTTATTCAGCAAATACTCAAACTGTCTTTTATCCAAACGAGTGCATTGAGAGTGGTATTTTTTGGCGCATTTGTCGCATTCTATAAAATCTTGTAGAATTTAATTAAAAGATTTGGTTTAAATACTTTTATTTGCTTAGAGCTAATTAAGAGCTCCTAAGCTGTAACTTTATTAATTAATTTAATTTTAAATCTTACTCTACTTATATACTACTTATGAGAAGTTCTAGACGACTTAAATGAGTGACATTCTAGAACTTCACTCAAAACTTAATTCTATTCTTACAGTATGCTTATTTTATATTTTACCAGGCAATCATAAATTTTAGACAGTTTCTAAAACTCATGATTGAGTGGTTTCTTAATATTAATAATTGTGGGAATATAAAAGACATACGATCGTTTAGCTATTTCGAGTGTCTTTTAGTTTCCCAAGGAAAAGATACGGCGCGCGTCTCAACAGTTTGTATAGTTTCTACGAGTGCATAATAGATCTTTCTTATAAAACACAAGGAATTGTTCAAGTGACTTTAACAACGGCCTACGATACACACACAAGGTATCAAGTGACCGCTGCACAAATATTCTGTCTGGCATTTGGCAATGTAATTAGAAGCTTGTATGTTGCTGCACTGTAGACTGCAAATGCCTACTACACACTGTTGGTTATAGTGATAATCAAACCACGCTACAATCTTCCTCTTCTTTTATTTGCAATTTGCATTGGTCACAAAAAATTTTCTTATTTTTCCAGCCATTCTTCACAATTTCCGCGAAATAAGCAATTTGCTTTTTATAAAGAAAATAGTTTTTATGCAATTTAACGATTAAATCAGTAAGAATTTATTATTTAAATTTTTTAGTTTTGACACCGAAAAAATTATACGTTCGTTCAGCTGGGGTTGCCAGATTGATCCAGATTATGCTAGAAACGCTAAAATGTCTTAATATAAAACAAAGATATGAACTAAACACTATAAATTTATACAAAAAATAAAAAGAGGCGAAGCGCCACAATATTTAAGGGAGCAAATAACGTACGTAAGGGAGATCCAGCCATATCAACTAATAAAAGCACTTTAGAAACGAAAGGGTAACAACAAAAACAATGCAATGATCACTTTTCTATAAGGCTCTACAGCTATACAACTCTATATACAATATTCAAGTCTAAATTTAGAGTTCTAAATTTTTGTTTATTGTTTGTCTTAAGTAATAACAAAAAATTATAAGGAAAATGGTACATTAGTTAACCAACGTGTAACAATGGGTTAATTTAACGTTAATAAGTGATGGTAAAATTTTAATATTGATAGTGGTGAAGTTGTGTTTGCTGTAAAAACAACTAATTATACCTTCCACAATACAAATAACTCTCGTATGCTTTTTCTAGTCATTATTTGTATAAATACAAATTTGAAATCACATTCAACTGAGCCACCTAAACAGTTGCGGATACATGGAAATACACATGAACACTGATGATAGGAGTGTAGCGGCTCCCGAAAAACAACGTTGTTTCTTTTCTGCCGTATAAGCTTAAATTAATTGATGTTAAAATTTTTCCTAGTTCCTTTGGAATATTGTCTCATGTCAAATTCTTTTTGACTAAAAATGTTACGAACATTAGTCAAAATAATAACCACTGTGGATTAAAAACTACTAACAACCAATTTGTTCGAAAAATAATCCCTTTAATACATTAATAATTACCTCATAGATTCATAACGAATATAATAATTTGTTTGTTGGGATTTTTGAACAAGTTTCAAAGCCTACTATGCTCATACTATTGTAATTTTTATAATTCTCATTGAGTTTTTAAAAGTTTTTGAATAAGTAAAGAGGTTTGAAACATTTTAAAATAAGGTTTAAGGTCTACTGATGATTTGGCTTTAGCACCACAAAGTTTTACTAGATACATTACTAAAACAAAATGCAGCTACTACTAATCTTATTGAAATTTTTCCGATTAACACAGAAGAAAAGCTCAAAGAATTTTATGCTATTTTGGCCACACCGTCAGACCCATACGTAAGTATTTGACTTTATTGTAAAATTAATGCACATATAAAATGTAATTTTTTCTTTATGTTCTATAGATAAGACAAATAAAATCTCTATTTGTTGGTAATGCTGAACGTAATCTACATCAAGTTCTTTGCCAACATATAATTATGAATTTTAATGTTGATGGTTCTTTTGTAAAAAGAGATTGCGTGATTTCGCCAACGTTTTTAAAGCTTTAATAGGTAAAAAGTTTGATATTTGAATTCTCAAAAGATGTAATATTTTAAAAAATGGTTTTTTGTTTTCATATCCAGACGTAATATCTACTTTTAATGAATCAGCCGATAAAACGCTTAGAGAAGCATTGCAGCGCCAAAAAAAATATTTTAAGCAAATGGGTCGAAGCAAATCAAAAATAAGAGAAAACATTGAATTTGAAGACGATTCATCGACCAAAGAAAATAATATTTAAATTAACTTGTTGTTTAATGACCAATTGTAATTAATTAATGTTCTTGTAGCAGGAGTTACCTTCGGGCTAGTGATGGTCAATCCAAAAATAAATAAAACTAATTCATTTTATTTTAATCACCCAACGTTTCGTTTGTTTGTTTCAAACTTCTTCAGGGGTATATTTTATTTATAAAATCTAGCAACAAAACAATAGCTTAATAAATTTAAAATTCCACAGTTGTTTAGCAATAATTTTCAACTTACAAATTCTTGTTTTACATGTTATTATTTATCACTCATTAATTATAAATAAAAAACTGGACTTCACGACACAGAATTTGTATAAATAAAAATAAATAATTAAATAAAAACAATACTACACAAATTTTATTAGTCAAACTTAACGCTAATATCACAGAAATTGAACTAAATTAAACTATTGCAGCAGAATACTGTAGTTTGGTGTTATCTTTATCCTCCTTTGTATTAATTGTCCTTTGTATTTTTTGTTGTATTCTTAAACTTTCGAGAGGACAACGAAGTAATGGTTTCCTTCGACGTGGTATCATTGTTTACCAATATACCGATTCACCTAGCAATTAAGAATATACTGGAAAAATGGCAACAACTAAAAGAACACACAACAATAGAGAAGAAATTATTCCTAAAAATACTACAGTTCTGTTTAAATGAAAACAATTATTTTAATTTTGACAATAAATTTTATCATCAGACGTATGGTATGCCTATGGGAAATCCTTTATCCCCAACTATAGCAGATATTGTACTTGACACTCTTTTGGACGATGCAATCGAAGAATTAAGATCAAAAAATATTAAAATTAAGTTTTTGACGAAATATGTGGATGACATTTTTGCTGTGATAAATAAATCTGACGAATTAATTATATTAAAAACACTAAACGCGTACCATAATAAAATACAATTTACGATAGAAAATGAGAAAAATAGTGCAATACCTTACTTAGACATTTATATAATTAACGACAATGGTAAAATTATTACAAATTGGTACAAAAAGCCTACTTCTTCAGGAAGAATAATGAATTATTACTCAACACAGCCGTTACAAATGAAACTGAATACGGCCAACAATTTCATCAAAAAAGTCTTACAATTAAGTGACAAAAGATACAAAAGACAAAATATAAACACGATATGGGAAACACTAAGTAAAAATAACTACCCATCCTACATAATAAATAATTTAATTAATAAAATTCTTAAAAACGAGAATAAAACTTCCACAAACCAACAAACAAAAACAGAAACGAAATTTTACAGTGTACCATACATACCAAAGCTTACAGAAAGAAAAGCACTACATAATATAATCGAAGATCCAACAACAACAATAGCACACAGATCAAACAGAACTTTAAGAAACCTGTTCACAAACAATAAAACAAAACTTGACAAATTAAAGATAAACAATGTTGTGTACGAAATCAAATGCAATGGAAATGAGAGAGAAAGCTGCGATTTAGTTTACATTGGGACAACAAAAAGAAAGCTAGGGACGAGAATAAATGAACACAAAGCTGATATAAAGAAGGGAAAAGAGGCGACAGCGTTATCCCTTCACGCAAAACAATGTAAACATATAGTTGATTTAGAAAATATAAAAATATTGGACAAAGAGAAGAAAACAAATAAACGTTACACTCTCGAAAGTTTAAGAATACAACAAAAAATACAAAGGACAATTAATACAAAGGAGGATAAAGATAACACCAAACTACAGTATTCTGCTGCAATAGTTTAATTTAGTTCAATTTCTGTGATATTAGCGTTAAGTTTGACTAATAAAATTTGTGTAGTATTGTTTTTATTTAATTATTTATTTTTATTTATACAAATTCTGTGTCGTGAAGTCCAGTTTTTTATTTATAATTAATGAGTGATAAATAATAACATGTAAAACAAGAATTTGTAAGTTGAAAATTATTGCTAAACAACTGTGGAATTTTAAATTTATTAAGCTATTGTTTTGTTGCTAGATTTTATAAATAAAATATACCCCTGAAGAAGTTTGAAACAAACAAACGAAACGTTGGGTGATTAAAATAAAATGAATTAGTTTTATTTATTTTTGGATTGACCATCACTAGCCCGAAGGTAACTCCTGCTACAAGAAAATAATATTTTTTAAAATAACCGTTAATAATGAAATTTTATTTAATTTTTTTCTAATGCTATTTAAAATGCTGAAATGTACCTTGTATATTTTTAATATTTTTTTTATTAAAACATCAATTGTTAACAAAAGTTTTATTAACGTCTATTTTAGAAAAGCATCAAAAGAGTAGAGTACAATTACTAATATGCACTAGTGAATCTCTGGTGACAATGTCTACATATGGTCCCAAAAGAACTACCTACTCAGTAGTAGATTTCCAATGACACGCACTTGTTAAATGTCTATAGTAAAAATGCATTGTCGGGGTATAATAAGTCACTAGTACTGGTGACAGTATCAATAGTGAATCAGTACTGATTCACTAGTGACATTTCCTACAGGTTTTATTCAGCTTTACAAAGTTTTATTCATCTGCGAGAGAGTGTGTGTGTATGTTTCTTTTTTTGCTTGCCTGTGCTATGTTGGTTGTGTGTATGTTAGTTTGCTTGCCTGTGTTGCGTTGCGTGTGTATTTCTTTGTTTGCTTGCTTGTGCTATGTTGGTTGTGTGTGTGTATGTTCGTTTGCTTGCCTGTGCTATGTTAATTGTGTGTGTGTGTATGTTCGTTTGCCAGACTGTGTTGTGTGTGCTTATGTTGTTTGGTGTCTTGCTGTTGGTATGGAGGCAGAGAAATTTTTTGTTGGCAGAGAATGTGTGTATATCTGGGAACAAATTACGGCATTCGATATCGAACGAAATTTCCATACAAATTAAAAAAATTGTTTATGGGATTTCGTTCGATATCTAATGACATAATTCGCCCTCTGAATATTTTAGGTGTGTCGTCATCAATGACGTCATAGCAGGGTGTGCATTTCTGTTGTTTGGTGTCTTGCTGTTGGTATGGAGGCAGAGAAATTTTTTGTTGGCAGAGAATGTTTGTATATCTGATTATCGTAGGTGTGTCGTCATCACTGACGTCATAGCGTGTGTATGAGAGTGTGTTTGAATGTGTGTGTGTGTATGTTGCGATCACTTTGGTATCGTTGTATTAAGATGTTTATTAGATTTTATTTTTGTTCTTTTATATGTGAGTATGTTTTTATATACGTTTTTGATTTTTCTTTATGTTTTCATAATTCTGATTAAGTCGAGATTTATTCCCTATAATTTGAGTCTATTTTTATGTACATATGTTTTTGATTTTTCTTTATGTTTCTATAATTCTGCTGACTTCGAGATTTATTCCTTATAATTTGGCTATATAGATAAAAATTGCATATTTTATTTTTTGTTCTTTTATATATTTGATTCTGTTTTTATATATGTTTTTGATTTTTCTTTATGATTCTATAATTCTGCTTATTTCGAGATTTATTCCTTATAATTTGGTTATATAGATAAATATTGCATATTTTATTTTTTGTTTTTTTATATATTTGATTCTGTTTATATGTATATTTTTGATTTTTCTTTATGTTTCTATAATTCTGCTGACTTCGAGATTTATTCCTTACCATTTGGCTACATAGATAAATTTTGCATATTTTATTTTTTGTTCTTTTATATATTTTTGATTTTGTTTTTATGTATGTTTTGGATTTCTTTTATGTTTTCATAATCCTGCTGAAATCGACAACCACGAACTTTATGGTATGGTATTTTCTTTATTTGCTTATTTATTTATAAATATTATTTCCCAGATCCGTGGGAGGTCTATAGAGTAGTAGTGGGGTTATATTTCATGTCTAATAAAAATTAATTTATCTGTTTATATATATTAGGTGTGTCGTTATCACGTGTGTATGGCGTCATCACTTCGTTATCTGGGTGTGTATATGTGCATTATATTTGATATAGAATCGTTGTTGTTATTCTGCATATTTGAGTCTGTTTTAAGTACTCGTATATAGTAATATTTCTTTTTGTTTTCTTAATTCTGTTTATTTCGTGATTTTTTTATATATTTTGAACTCTACTGTACAATACTGTAGAGGCAGAGAAATATTATGCTGGCAGAGAATGTATGTATGTATTATCTGTTTATTTATTTCAGGTTTGTCGTCATAACTGACTTCATGGCGGGTGTATGTGTATGATGTCGTCACTTCTTTATTTATGTAGGTGAATTTGTATGGGTGTGCTGTGGTCGAGTTGGTATAGTTATATTAATTTTGTTTATCAGGTTTTGTTTTTTTATATATTATTTTGATATTTCTTTGCTTTTTTAATTCTGTTCGCTTCAACATTTCTGAAATCTACGGCCTAGTCTTGACTTTGTTTGTCTATTAATTTATAAATATTACTTCCCAGATTCATTAGCTATCTATAGAATAGATTTTGAGGATTATATTTCATATCTTGTGAAAATAATGTTTGTTTGTTTATGGGTATATAAAAAAATTTGAATTTCATAGGCTTAAGGTGGAATGCGTATGCTATGCCAACTCGAAATTTCAAAGATGTTACAAAATCGAAATAGGTTAAAAATTCAACAATCAAAAAGTTGACGATTAATAATTACAAGAGTTATCTATTTAAATCTAAAATTATCTCATATGAAATGCCTTCATTTAGATTTAAAACACATCACAACTATATTCAAAAATTATATAAAGTAGTACTCATATTTAGTTATTCTGATGATAGGAAGAATATTATGAACAATAATATAAATTCGTGTGCTTAGGAAACATTATATAGAGCGAAAAAATTAATCAATGAATGTTGATGATATTGATTTATTTTAAAAATTACTTACGGGATGGCAATTGATATTTAATTTTATACTGTTTGTATTAGTTTTTAAATACATATTTATCTATGACTTAATTTACTTTAAACCCAATCAAAGTATGTGTAGTTAGAACGGAAGTATACAGTTTAAAAATTTTAGATTTTCTCTGATAATGATTTTAGTATAATGTTCTATAGATGTATGTTGATTTCTCCATTGCTATGGGTGGCGATTGATTTGTACGTCTCTCAGTCTTTATTTTTCTGAAGCGTGCCAAAAAAATTTTAATTTTGTTGTGCAGAGTGATTCTTACTGAAGTTGTTTGACTACATGATAGTTCTACTCAGTTAAACCAAAACATTTTTTTATTAATTTTCGCTTACTAATATATTTTTGACAATAATCTCAAGTACATCGCTTGATTTTTCATCCTATGACATTGATTTGATTATTTACTTAAAAATATACTTTTATTGACTTTTGCTTTCTTTATTAAGGAGTGTACGAAGCATTTTTTTGTAAGGGAAGGTCAGGATTTTTTTATTTTGCTATGTAGAGTGAATGTGTATGAAGCTGGTTGTTTTAAAACAACAGCATTTAAATAACAGCCTAAAAATTCTTCAATACTTCATTTACATAAAAATAAGCTTAAAATAAAATATGTTAAGCACTTGATTAACAAAATTGGGTGTATAAATATTATTTATTAAACAAAATTTTTACACATTTCTTTGAATTTTAAACTAAAAATGATTTGAATCTGAAAATCTTTCTGCGTCTTATTAAATTACGAATTGAGAATTACTTAACGAGAAATGTAACAAAATGATGACTAGGATACCTAATGTAGATAATAATTTAGTAAGTCTTAAAAACTTTAAAAAGTAAATGCATTTACAACTTAGACCCTCTTGAATGATACACAAGATCTTTTCAAAACACCAGAAAAAACTTGAAGTTTTTTAAAAATTATCAATAATTTTATTGTACGGAATATTAGGGAATATATTATGGAATTATGTAGACAATATTCAATAGATAATAATAAATGTTGAAGTAATTATGGTTTTACAAAATAAAAAAACTATGTATCTAATTTATTTAGATGTAAACCACTTATACGGATGTATAACCATAGAGAAACTTTGAATGGTTTGATCATTTTTTAAAGTTCCGATTTAGATTATGTTAGGTATGGTCGAGTACTTGGATACATATTAGAAATAGACTTAGATTATCCCGCAATATGGTACGATTATCAATATGATTTATCATTTTATACAGAAAACAGAATCATTTAAAACATGAATTAACCTAAATTAATAACAGATTTAAATACTAAAATAAAAAACATTCAGTATAGATTATCTTTAAAGAAAATACAGAGAATTGCTAATTTTAAATAACACTTATCAGTATTCTTACAAAACTACCTAAATCATCATAAAAAAAAATTAATTTTATTTTATTTTTTAATATTTTATTAGTTTAATATTATTTCTTTATTTATGTATGGTAAATATTTATAATATTTATCACATTTAATTTCTTCGTGTTAGAGACAGTCAATATACATTTTTCATCACCATCCTGATTAAAGTACCACAGACAGCATCAAAATCCTCTTTTTTGTTCTTCTATTATTAATAGGAAGAACAGCACCGCAACCCTTTACTCGTACTTTAAGGAGTCTTTGAAGTCCTGTAGGAAATTCACTAATATAATCTTTAGTGAAGAGATTGATAATAATAATCCCTATTATTCATAAAGAAATTCTTATTTATACTTTTAATTAGTCTACAATCAAGAATTGCAAGAAAAAAATTTAGAGAGACTTACTTTAAAAAGTTAAGTTCACTTAAACAAGCTTAAAAGATATACACAAGACACATCGAATAAACCTTGAGAAAACAATTTATTCAGATTTACTTAAAAGGAAAAGCATAAACATGACAACAATAATTTTAATTATGATATTCTTTGGATCACACCAAATATTGAATGAAATTAAAACATCAACTGAGTATAAACAACAATAAGGTTATTTGACTATTACACCTTAAAAGCAATATAAATAAAAAAATAGCTGTAAGACAAAACATTAAGGGGACAAGACTATACATTAGCGAATTAAATATTACATTAGAATGTGAATGAAATTAAACAAAAAAATTTTACAGAAATTTTATTTAAAAAAGAATCACACATACGAGTACATATAGAATTAAATAAATTTAAAAGCAAAACAAAAATCCCAATATGATTTGATAATTAATAAGAAATATTGTTGTTGTTATTATTATTGGCCAAGTATAATTCCTTTTTTATTTTTGATTTTTTGATTCAGCTATTGGCCTACCGCGTTTTATGTAAATAAAAATGTAAGTTTTTATTCCATATTGTCCCGACGTTTCGTGAATTGTATGTTCACTTTTTCAAGGTATTTTTGTCTATTTTATTAAAAAGAGAAAAACATCAACAAAGTTGCAATAATATAATATTTACAATTAATGACTTACAATATGAATAAACGTCACATAAATATTATTTAAAAATTATTTTTATATAAAATTGTTTATATTAATTTAATTGAATTACAAAATTTTATTTTTAAGGCACAAAAATTTTTTTCTTTTGTTTTTTATAAAAAATAAATGGTTACTACCGCAAGCTATCATCGATAATGGCCTGCGGTCTTTCTTATAATGTTGGTAGGATTATAGTCTTTAGTTTTTGTAAGTTGTCACAACTGTCCTCTTTAACGCTATATATACTTTTGCACCCGTGACGAGCCGTGGGTAGAACACTTTTTTCATTTTAATGAAATTACTCTAAAAAAATTCAAATAACGATAACACTGTACAACAGCCAATCTGGGGGGTGAGAAATTCCAAGTCAGGGGGATGGTACTAGGTCAGTATAGTAAAACCCTCAAAGGGTTTGGCGTTCGTATGTGCCAACTGTCGCTGCAGAAACAGCAAAGCAAGATAAGGCTGAAAGACCACGCAAATCATTTGACAACTGCAGCGATAGATCTAAGAGGCGAAAACTTAAAGATATCAACGATGCAATTGGTTGTACAAATATAAAATAATCCTTCTTACATCAATTACGATCACAGAACCAATTAACAAAGCAAATTGAAGTAAGCTACCAATTAGTGCTGACAATGATAGATGGAAAAGTAGGTCAGGCTTTGACTAACACGAAGGTTGCATCCAGGTGCATTATATGCTGCATCAACCCAATTAAACCAAGTCCCGATAAAATCATTAGATAATACCGATGCATATGAATTTGGATTATCACCACTACATGCAAGAATACGACTTATGGAACACATAATAAAAATCAGTTATGATTTGGATTTCGGGTCTTCAGGATCAATAAGAAACAACGAAACCAACAAAGAGTTAAGAAGTTCAAAAAAGAAACATGTTCAAGATGAATATCGCAAGTTTGGATTGATTATAGATCAGCCAAAACAAGGGTCAGGCAATACAAATGATGGCAATACCGCAAGAAGATTCTTTTCAGATCCAGAAACAGCATCTGAAACAGGAGTGGATTTAAACCTTATTTTCAGATTTAAAATAATCCTAGAAGTACTTGCGTGCAATGAAGAAATTGACTCTAGAAAATTTGGAGATTATGCAAAGGAAACTGCAAAAATATATACAACCAACTGCCCATGGAGCAATATGTCTTTGGTGCCACTTGGAGATCTATCAGAGGAGGCTCAGGAAAAAAGGAACAAGGATTACAGATTTTTAGAGAGCACAATACTAGAAAAATTTTACGAAATTCAACAATTGAAGATCTATTTAATATATTTTTGCAACGTCAGATCCGTTCATCTCCAGTATTCCAAATCAATGGAAAGTGGAACATCGGGATTTAGATGAAGAAGCTTTTAGACTAAAGAACAGAAATAGGACAGAACAAAATATGGAACATTTGCAATCAATATTTGAGTCAAATGAATAAAAATTATAATTGCCTTTCATTGTTATTTAAGTACGAAAAACATAGTATTAGTATAAAATAATAATAAACAGAACCTAATATTGCTACAAATGCTATTAAAATTTATTGCAGTTTTTATTTTTAAAATGTTTTTTAAAATGATCAAATTGGACAGCAAAAAATAATAAATTTTTCTGCAGTAATAGCAATATTTTTAGGTAATATTATTAACGTTTTTTTTAAGTGTAACTATTCTTTGAGTGTAAACAAATTTGACAGCAAAAAATTTTTAATTTTTCTGTAATAGCAAAATCTCCAGTTGATTTTACTATTTTTTTAGTGCAAAAATTTTTTTCAGTGTAAGATTAAAAAAGTTCCATTATTACAAAAAATATTTATAATTATTATTAATTTCCAAATATTCAATTTTTTAATAAATAAAAAAATAATAAACCCATATTTCACTCTAAAAGTTAAAAAAATTCAAAAGTTCAACTTTGACCTAGAATTCCTTAAAAAGTCCTCAATCAATTTTAATGTAATTTAAACTGAGTCAAGCTGAACTAAATATCTATCCAATAAAATAAAAATTACTTCAATATTTTCATCGGTTCAAAAGTTACAGAATTTTGGCGAATGAAAAACGATTTTCAGCCACTGTGCGCCGCACAACCATTGTCCAAATCTCAGAAGCAGTGACTACGGACAACCCTCCACTTGCGGAACTTACCTTCAGCCATTTGAATATAAATTGCCCTCTACCTGGGCAGCAACCAGAATTGTTGGCAGGAACTCGGTCCACTTGGCCAACTCAACCCCCTATCGTGAGCTTTAATTTAAACTACAAAGGTCTGGGTTGACCCGAATGCCGAGAAATCTTATTTACCCGAGTTCTTGATCACCCTGGCTATACAAGGCAAGTTGGATGTGATCGTTCCCGCTGCTATATCGGACCCAGCACATTTTAACCAGTTCCAACCATTAGCTCATCCATTTTATAATACCAGCCGAAACGTTGATGGGGTACTTGGTAGCGTTATTGCCGAACTAATTCTGTTACCTAGAGTTGAAGATCCGATAGAAGACGGACCTTATGACCACCTATCCATGTTTGGTTGGATGATATAGGGACCTTGAAAGGGTTGCCTCTGCCATCCTCGTCCGGGAGAATGTTGAAGCGACTTCAACCATTTTAGTTTGTATATTTTGTTGTCTATTCATTTTATTTCATTTACTTAAAATTCCTTATTATACCCTTCACCAAAAAATTTGGAAAGGGGATATATAGGTTTGTCATTCCGTATGTAATTTCTTCAAATTTTGTTACAGTCGGGCATGTTCTGAAAAACACATTTTTCAAATCACATGCGATTTTAAAAGTATTAATGGTCATGCAGATATTTTTCACTCTTTTTTTTTAATTTTCCTATTGCACAGAGCATCAAATATCTTTTATGAAAGAAATTATCGTATATGATTTTGAAAACATCTGTAGGGCCATTATTGCTTTTGAAATCACATGTGATTTTCAGAACATGCCTGAGTATTACGCGAGATACATATTTCATACAGACAGAAAACATCTTTCTTTACGTAATATCTGGAGACAACGAAAGGCAAACAAATGTCTGATTTTCCTGGAAGAATTTGTATGAAAAAACAAAAACAAATTTGAATTTTTGTTTTTATGTTTTATACATATATAAATTAAGACTTTGAGAGTAATTAATTAAGCTATTTTAATTATTCAACCTTTGGTTCATTCTACCATTCCGAGGTTCTATTTTTTAACGTGGTAAAAATTTTATTAAGCATTCAGAATTAACATTTGATTACCTTGTGAGATCTCTGCAGCCTTATTTTAAAATTAGATTTTTTACCTGGCGATATATACATATGTAAAATATTTAAAAATGCAAATAAAATGTTCGTTTTTGCTAAAATCAATGAAATTTTAGAGTAGGGAAAAATGTAGGGAATATTTTTTTTGTGTGTAGGGGAAAAAGGGGAATTTTTTCGAGACATGTAGCGATTTTGTTAAATTTCTGCTGGCATCACTGCCCCGTTTGCTTCTCCAAACCTACATACAAGAAAAATCATGTTTTAAAAATCATTGAAAAAATCATTGTATGAATTGGGTGAAAATTGTAAATGAGAATCAACATTAAAAACAACAAGTGTGTTCGAGTACCCAAAAGTTTTTATAAATTTTTACTTTAACGAATTTGCGTTCGTTTACTCCAGTTACAGTAAATGAGACCACAAATTGAGAGCGTAAAGTGAAAGTTCTTGGCTGAGAATTTACTAATTTTTCTCTTCAAAAATTATTTATTATTATTATTATTATTATTATTATTATATATATTTATTAGTATTTTTTAATACTTTAACTTTTCACATTATAAATTTTACTCAAAAAAATCACAGAATTACATATCTTTTTACTAAATTTATACATTCATTTCTAAATACATACTCATTTCGTTCATTTTTAATATTATTTGATAATGAATTAAATAATTTAAAGCCCTTATAGAAAAGAGATAGTTGCATTGCTGTTGTGATAACTCGTTGCAGTCTAAAATCTTCCGCGTTTCTCAATCTGTAAGGTTGAACATCTCCCACATATCGTATTTGTTCGCAAAGGTACTCAGGTGCATTTCCTTGTTTAATTTTTCGGATAAATAGTAGGGTATTTAATTCCAATCTTTGTTTTATATTTAACCATTGAAGTGTGTTAAGCATGACTTGTATATGCGTGTATCTGTTACATTTTAATATTGCTCGCATTGCCTTGTTTTGCAGTTTTTGCAGTCGCTCAAGTTGCGTTGATTTATAACATGTATAAATAATTGTAGACCCAAACTCAAAATGTGGTTTTATCGCCGTGTTGTATATGTCAATTGCTGTTAATGTAGAGACTTTATTTCGGATTCTTTTTAAAAATCCTATTTTTTTACCAATTTTTTTACAGACGTATTCTATGTGTTCTTTAAATTTAAGTTCTTTGTCTATTATGAAACCCAGGTATTTAATTTGTTTTACTTTTTCTATTATTTTATCATTTATTTTAAAGTCTGTGTCACTAGTCATATTTATTTCTATTATTTTTGTTTTGCTTTCATTTAATTTTAATTTATTCATTTTTAACCAAATATTGATATTATTTATATCGCTCATCATGTCGTTTTGACATTGTTCAGCCGTGTCTCCTTCCGTGTATATTAACGTGTCATCCGCATATAGAATAATTTCACTTTTTGTTAGAATTTGGGGCATATCATTTATATATATACTAAATAATAATGCTCCTAGGATGGATCCTTGTGGTACACCGAACTCATTTTCAATTGACTTTGATCTTATGCCATTTATAGTGGTAATTTGTTTTCTATTAGCCAAGTAGGACTTAAACCATTCAAGTTCAACACCTTGCACTCCGCACATATAAAGTTTTTCAATCATTATTTTTCTGTCTATTGTTTCGAAAGCTCTTTTAAAATCCAAGAATATTGCTATTATTTTTTTATTTTTTTCTATTTTTTTCCATCGATTTATTACATAATTCACAGCAGTTTCACACGAAAATTTTTTTCTATATCCAGATTGATATTTTGATATTAATGCATTTTTTTCCATATAATCTTCCAACTGTTTTTTCACTACTTTCTCCAATATTTTTTCACACGTCTTAAATGAGTTGATCGGACGAAATTCTTCACATTTTTTTGTATTGGCCACTTTTTCAATCGGAGTTAGTGACTCTTTCCAACTTTCCGGAAACACTCCATTTTCTAATGATTTATTAACGATAATCCGGTTTTTTGTTAAGTGTCTTTACTATATTCTTAAGTTCTAATATTGATATTGCACGGAATTTAAATTTTTGATTTACTGTTTGTATATTGTTTCTATATTGCACATTTTCGATCGAATCTCTTATGGACTTAATGCTATTTACAAAATATTTATTAAAATGACTAGCTATTTTCTTATTATCGTTATATTCTATACCACTAAATATCACATTTTTTATCACAGTTGGTTTCTTTTTTATAACTAAGTCCTTTATGTCTTTCCACATTTGCTTTTGATCTTTGGCATTATTTATTCTATTATTAATATATTTATTCTTTTCGATTTTTATCTTTACTTTATATAAATTTCGTATTGCTCTATAACTTGACCACGCCTCATCAGTATTCTCAAGCCTTGCTTTTTGGTATTTTATAACTTTGTTCAGTTTTAATAACCGTAGTTCATTATTAAACCATTTATTAGCGTTATTCTGTTTTTTTCTCGTTATTTTATTTACAAATTTGTTAATAGTTTCTTCTAAACTTTTATCAATCATTAGAGCCTGTTCATTTATATCTCTTAATTGTTCATAGTTTATTACTGTATTTAAATGACCGTAAAATGTGTTTTTATTATATTTAAAAGTCTCATGATTTTTGATACTTGTTTCATTTTGATTGTCTTGTTCACTTTTTATGTCAATATTAATATACAATGTTTCATGGTCTGCTATTTTATTATTGATACTATTTTCCACTGATACTTTATGGCTATTTGTTATAACATAATCAATTAGAGTCTTGGAGGTTTTTGTTATACGTGTGTATTCGTTTACTACTTGTTTGAGCCTATTATCATTTAAACTGCTTTCAATTTTCTTTTTATAAAAATTTTGTTGCGTCCAATCTATATTAAAATCTCCACTTATTATAATATCACAGTTATTATCACAGATTTCATCTAAACTTTCATCGAACACCATGCAAAATTCAGCTTCATTACAGTTGGGTGATCTGTATACTGCTGCAATAATCATACGAGTGTTATCATATTCGGCTACGCAAGCTAGAATCCAATATTTTGAGTTTTCATACTTTTCTAGAATTTTTGTCACCTTCCAATTTTTTTTAAAGTATATAATAACACCTGCAGTTCTTGTTGAGTTTGAATATGATATTATGTGTTCATAATTTTGCAAAATTATTTCACTCTCATCGATCATTTCGGTTAGATGAGTCTCAGAGAGTATTATTAAGTCCAAGTTTTCATTGGCAGCAATTATTTCAATTTGATTGTAATTATTAACCAACCCCTGTACGTTTGTGTATAGTGCAAGTATTTTCTTTGATTGTTATATTGCTAAACCGATTCTTTTCTTTTTCATGTTTAATTTGTTTTGATACACTTGACATTCTTTGCTATTTGTAAGATGATTTTCATCCAGCCCCATATTGAGTTTTATATTCATTCTAACACAGTTAATACATTTAACAATTTGTTCCTTACTGCACTCTCTAGTTTTATGATTACCATGACATTTAAAACATATTTCTTGGTTTTTACACTCTTTGGCCATATGATTATATCCTTTACATTTATGGCACTGTAGAACATCCGTTCCATCAAAACTCGACATCTTTCCCATCCTATATTAACTCTTTGTGCTGTGATCATTTTGGTATACGTCTCCTTATCTACTATTAATTTTACATTGTATATTGTTTTATTATTTCTTTTATACTCATATTTTCCTTTAATTTTTATTTCACTTTTATTAATCGCTGGATTTTGTTTTTTCAATTTTTCAATAAATTCGTTATCTTCGTAGTTGAATGTCATATCTGTTATTTTTATTTTCAGTTCTATTGGACTGGGCACCTTAATTTCATATCCATCGTTTAGTTCACTTTGTATTGCATTTCTAATTTTTTATCTTTCTTCGTCATTTTCACTTTGAATTATCACCGTTCCATTTCTTCTATTTTCTACTCTTGTAATTTTCAAGTTTACCGGATCGACTTTATTGTTCAACTCCTCCTTAGTTTTATCTATTCCTTGTTTTTCTTTAGGTTTTACTATTAATGGTACTTGTTTATTTAGATCTGCCAATGCTGTTTTGTTTTTTACTGACTCTGCATATGAAATCTTTGTTTGTTTTTCACTTGTCTGCTTGGTCACTTTCTTTATCTCGTTACACATATTAACATTATTTTCTTCAAATGACTTGTACATTTTTTTGTTGTTGTTTTCACACTCATTAACATATCCATACAATTTTTTAACCTCCTCTACATTTTTTTCGCAAGATTTTTGAACTATATCTATTCTTTTCATTCTGTCTTCATAACGTAGTTCGATAGCTTTCAAAAGTTCCTTAATTTCTTCTTCATTTTCTCTCAGTGATGAACTAAATTCATGTTTATATTCAACCAGGTTTTGTCTGTTTTTTTGCACTGTTTCTTGAATGTCTCTTATTACCATGTCGACATTTTGAATGTATTGCAAGCAATCATCACACATGTAACGTATGAAATTATTCTGTTCCAAAATCTTTGTTGAATACTGGTCAATACCAGAACATTTACTGGATCCATGATACACTTTGTTACATACTCCCGCGCATCGAATCCCTGTTTCACCACGAATTGATGTTTTACATTTACTGCAATGCTCAGACATAGCCGAGTGTTTTGCGTTTTATTTTTATTTATTTTTCACTGTTCAATTTATGTTTTTATAAAACTTTATTTCCCACTATTTACATTTAGTAATTTTAGGTTTTTAAATAGTCCTAAGTTACTTAATGCTGGTTACATAGTACTGCACTTGCTCTTAAGGTAGTCAATAGCAATAACAAATAATCACATACTTTTGAATAAATTTAATCAGACACAAATTAGGAAAATCAAATAAAATGAAAATAAACACATGTAAACGATTATAGGAAAAAATTTTTTCATATTTTTTGAAAATATTTGTTATAATAAATATTGCATCGAGTACCAACAAGAAAACGAGTTGAGTAGTCCAAAGTGTAAATATATTTCATTTCAACACTGTATTGATTTGCAATCAGCCTTAATCTTACGAATTTTTACAATTTTTCCGTTCGCGTACTTTTTTGTGCTATAGCTTTTTGAGAGTAAAATCTTTAATTTACTCAGTAATTACTCATTTACAGCATTTTACTGCAAAAGTACTCGAACACACCTAATAAAATACGAAAATTTGTTTTTAATATAAATTGTCACACACAATTTTGTTTTCATTTTCTAAAAACAGGCAGTTAAGTTAGGTTGCACAGGCTGACGATTGCAAGCAACCGGCCCACTTGGATGCAGAAAAATATATCCCTTTGTGATGCCCGATATGGACACTGAAGTAAAAAGTATTGACTATCCTATATTGTGGTCAGTGTTGAACCAACCGGTTTTTCGAATAAACTTGTTTATTCCCTTCAGTTTGCATTCCGTAAGGTTTGCGAGTTCGGCTAAAGTCGAGTTACCTAGATACATGGCCCTGTGATGAGACAGAGGACATTGACATAGTGGGTGCTTGACAGTTTCTTCCTCATCCTCATTAAGACAAATTCTACAGCAGTCATTGAAAACAAGCAGTTAGTCTTTATAAAAGAGCAACCTATGACAAACAAAGTCTGTGATATTTACAAAGGCCTAAATTTATTTGATTCATTACCAATTTATATTAAAAAAAGAAAATATTGCATTATTTAAAAGAAAGTTATAGAGTTTTTAAGAAACAGCAATATGTAATTATTTTGAAATGTATAATAAAACTACAAAGTATTTCAAATATTGCTAAATATATGTATATAATAATAATTCCTAAACAAACTACAAACCGGTTATTTTAACAGGTTTTTAGTTCGAAAACCCCAAGTGCGCTTTCTAAAAATGTCTGCCTTTTTGTCGAAAGAATTATTTCTGTTTTAGTATATGTATAAACGTAAGTGAATGGAATTTTTCGACTTTGTGGATTTTTGTATAAGTTGAATATTTGTTAACTATGTACATATATTAGGAAGGCCCCAAGTTTTCATTTCAAAACTTTTAAAAATATTGCAAAAACACCAAACATTTAAAAATTTTCATTTTCGATTATTGAATTCGGTCAAGGAACAAGTCTAGTTTAGTGGCACAGCTCCAAAAAGATAAAATATATATAGGAGTGTAGAAAATTGTGAAATAAGAGGAAAATATTAAATAAAAAATTGGGGGAAACATATAGTTCCCGAGTTATGAGCCTCCGAAGTTTCCATATATATACGTGGTTTCCACTGCATTTATAAACGTATATTATACCAATATTGATATCATTTTAAAGCTTTTGAAGAATTCTTTTAGAGTATACAAAATTTCTCAATACAGTTTATACAAAATTTTATCCGAAAATGTTACGATTGTGCACTAGGTAAGTATGTAGTTTATTGAAATGAAAGGATTTTGTAATATATGGTATAACAAACACCGGCTTCGCTAACTAAAGCTTTTTCGCATAGGCGGCCTTTGGCCGGGCTTAAGGATATTCTCCTCCATGTATAACAACACCGGCTTCGCTAACTAAGGGATTTAGTATAGCCGGCCTTCGGCCGGGCTTAACGATTTTCTCCTCCATGTATAACGAACACCAGCTTCGCTAACTAAAGTATTTTCGCATAAATTTTGTATATTCTAAAAGAACTCTTCAAAAGTTTTGAAATTATATCAATATTGGTCATATACGTTTATAAATGCAGTGGAAAATGACGTACATACATACATTTACGGAAACTTGAGATGCCCATAACTCGGGAACTATACGTTTCCCCCAATTTTTTATTTAACATTTCTTATTTCAGCAGTTTCTACACCCCTATATATATATATTTTTTTCTTTTTGGAGCTGTGTCACTAAACCAGACTTAAGCCACGTTCAAAAGTAATGGTAGCATATTAATAGTTAAGTACATACTTGGTAAATACATAACGCCCTTTTTGGGTTTTCCACGACGAGTTATAAATAACCTAACGGTTACAATGTTTTACTTACTTCCAATGACAGGCACTTTAATATTTGTATTACGATGTTTGTTGATGAATCATCTAAACAGATAGATTTGGTGTCGTCATAGCCTGAATTGTTCTTTAATGAGCCTTTAAGCATTTCAGTAATGTCATACGAACTATTTACATACACAGATTGACTTTGACAATCTTGCTTATTAATTTTATCACAATACTCTTCACCGAATTCAAGATTATTTTGCAGCGGTTTTGATGATAAAGGCACTCGCGGTGACAACGAATTGGCTGGTTCATTCAAATTTAGATTTGGATATTTATCACAACTGCAGCATTTACGAACTCTACTGCAATACTTAACATTGTCTAATTTTATATTACATTTACATTCTTTAATAGAAGCATTTGGTACACTAGTTGTACTATAAATTCGATGTCCTGATATATCATGATCTTCTATTAACATTAGACAAAGGCGACAAACTTGAAAAAACTTTGGTGGAACACTGCACATAATTAACTAAAATGTTTAAAAAGACTTGTTATCCATTAAAATAATTGTGTATACAAAATAGACATATATATGTAAATATATTGATAAAATAAATTTATCATTCTACAAAGTAAAAGGAGCATTGTATTACATTTAAGGAAGAACCAAGTCAAACAGTCCTGCCAAGTTGCGATGAGCCAAGGCAGATGGACTGAATATTAGCGCAGCATTGCCAGAACGATGACTTTATCAGACATGTGCAAAAATCAACCGTAAGCATTACAGTTTTAAGGCCGAGGCACATAGAATCCGTCGTGCGTTATACTTTGCTTTTTTTAAACTGACTTTTAAGTAACGGCGGAAGAGGTTGACACAATGAGTACTTTGTTGACGGACATTAAATTAGCTTCATTTGATTAAAGTGCACATTTTCAATAGAGTTAGAGGATATTCTGTTTTTTTTTAATTTTAATTTATTTTTGTCACCACACAACACAAAAATCTTAATAAAAACAAAGCAAAAAAAATATTTTTCAAAGTACTAGGCGTACATCAATAGTTCCCCAACTTTATTACTTTCCGTTGACGGAGACGTACCGAATATGACAAAGCTCATAAGCAAACCTTTATTTCAACTTACTTGTCAGTTGAAAAAAAGCAACGTATAACGTACAACGTATTCTATGTGCCTCGACCTTTAAGAATCTTTTAACACGTTGGGTGTGTGACCAATAAGTAGCAAAGTACTATGGTGAATAATATTTGCTTGTGAGGAAAAAATTTCGTGTTTCTGCAGTGCCAAATGATATCTTTTTTGACAAAATAAAATTAAGACTTCTGTGAAAACAAGCTGAGAAAAAATTGCTGCGGCGGTGAGACAAAACATTTGACTACAAGCCGTCGTCAACAACAAATTTTTAAAAGAGCTTTTTTATACGGATTAGATAACCTACAAGAAATTGTAGCATACTACCCTGTTGAAATCAAATGAGTCTATAGGTCAGCGTAGAAGTTAGTGCTGTGCACTCTCTCCGGGCTTATAGCTCGTAAAAGGAAGAAAAAAAGAATAATAGACATAGAACACAGCCACGAAGTCGATTAGTTTGTCACATCAGTCTGATGCTACTCGATGGTATTGTAACAATCAGAGGTTGCCCACCCTACCGTGATCTTAAGAAAATAATCCTAGAGATAAACGTTACTTGTGAACCCGAACATACTTTACTTTTATTTGATTATACATTATATGAATTCATTTAAGGTTTAAATTGTTTTGGTGCAATTCAATGATACCAAATAGTATATGCAATAACATTGATGGTAACTAAATGTAATTTATAGATTCAAAATAAAATTAAATATCTTTTGCATGCCATGAGAAATAAAATAAAAAAAGTCCGATAAAATAACAAAAAAACCAAAAGAAAAAGTTATCACTAAGTGTGAGATAATATTTTAAATTATGAAACTTTCATTGCAAATAATCTCCATCGTCGAAAGATCTTTCGATGTTGGTGCAGCAGTACATTTATTCTGCAATGATCTTCTCTTGGGGATATTTTTATATTTTTCTTAAAGCTGTAACCAATAATAATATCGATGACGCAAAAGCTTTCGTTTGCCGTTATATTAACTTCTTATATTGTATAAATAAGGTTATTTTCTCTTCTGGTACATTTCAATATAAGTAAATATAGTCAAAACTCATGTACTGTAACTTCAAAGTTTCGGGAATTAACAGTGGGATTTAATTTTAACCTCTGCAGTTAACAGAGAGAATATTTCAGCATTAACATGTAATATAATTTTAAGCGATTGTTTTAGTAGGTGTTGTTATACCCTTCACCAAAAAATTTGGAAAGGGGATATAAAGGTTTGTCATTCCGTATGTAATTTCTTCATTATTCATTTAAGACCCCCTAAAGTATATATATTCTGGATCCTTATAGATAGAGAAGTCGAATGAGCGATGTCCGTCTGTCCGTCTGTCCGTCTGCTACATTTTGGTGTAGTTAGAATTAAGGCCAAAACACAACATAGATAAATAAATTTTATACCATTCTCTTAAAAATAACAAAACTCGGTCCAATAATTAATGAGATATAGCCAAAAGACTTTGTTTTGTTATATTTCCTATCCTGTTGTTTTTTTATGGCCCCAACTGTCCTATGGTCAATTTTATGAAGCAGATCTCTTGTATGGAGTTCTACGAAGGTTTAGACTGAAAATAATTGAAGTCGGTCCATTAACGACTAAAATATGAGCAAAAAAAAAATGGCATTCGAAATAATTTTACTTTTAAAATTTTTTTTAAAAAGTTGGGATTCAATCCAAGACCTCTTGGTTGGTAGTCACGACCGCTTCCTGTACACCACAGAGCAGTTGTATTTTTCATAGAAGTTTACGCGTTTAAGAACATAATATATCAAATTTATTATAAAATACTACAATTTCAAATTCTTGATGGAAATTGGTGTGGTTGTTGTAAATCTTCCCTTTTTGTCACACAGATATCACATACATACATACTGAAATACGTTCATGGGCACATGTACACATTGTGTGTATACATGTGTATATTTAAACAATCGAAAAGCAATGATTTGTTGTTTTGTTTTTGTTTCTTTAAACATATTTTTGAACGTTTATTAGTATTATATTATGCATGCATATTACAGTATTTTTTATCGCTTACATTTTCTTTTCGTATATAAATAACCATAATTAGTTTTTATATTATTTATATTAAAGAAATGTAATGGATCGTCAAGACACTATGTACGAGTAAATATACAAAATCAATGAAATTGAATTTTAGTTTTGTTTTGAAAATGTATTAATATTTCATTTTTATGACTACTTGTGATTTCAGAAGAAAGGCAAAATTGATTTTCTATATTCAGGTGCAGAGCGTACCTGCAGTATATCAGAACCCGGAATTATTATTGTATTTGTACAATTTGATAAAAAATCTTTTGACAATTAAAATGTTGTTTGGAGACTTAGTAACACATAACAAAGCAGAAAAATCTCTTCCCGGCTAGAATTTGATAAGAAATGTTTCTTTCATTCTGTAACATCAGTGAGTTAATCTTCAAAAGCACTTCAATTAATTGCCGTTTTCCTATAAAATAAAAACAAATTTTGATGTAAGAATTTAATTTGATATCAAGCTCCAAAATGTAATTAGCAAAGAAACTAAAAAATTTAAAACCCCGCGAAAATAGCGCATATTCTAAAAATTGCGATTGAAATATTGGAAATTATTTCCAAAATTTATTTAAAAAAAAACAAAAAATATCATTTCCATTGTGAAAATTACACTTTTATTAAAAACTATTTTGTATTTGGAATAAAAATTTAAAATGCACGTGTATTTTGAATAAAAGTATTGCAAATACCTACTTTCCACAAATTTATATCTAGCTTCTAGATTGCATTATCCAATTGAATAATTTAATGTGGGCTTAATTAAAATGTATTCTAAGAATAGTTCGCAATTCATCAAATATTTTCCAAACAATCAGTTCCTATCGTACATATCACACATATGAACTTTGAATTTTTAGATCGGAATGTTTGGGGAAAATTTCCAAAAATAGTATATGCATACATAAGTTAGGATCTTAGGAGATAAAAAATTGATTCCTTCATATTCATATAAAATAAACTGGTCTTACATTCATCAAAAACACCTAAAAACTCATAGTTTTGCGGAATATCGCATGTCGATAGCACGCACTACGGAATTGGACGCGGATTAATGGTTAAATATTACGAAAATAAGCCGAATTATGGGTTGGATTTGAGAGCAAAATGCTTTCTGTTTGCGACATTATCGTAATTTTTCATATTTAGTTTTCTTTCTTACTTAGTAAACGCAGAAGAAGATTGAAATAAAAAATGTTTTTATTTAAATTCATCTGTTTTCTTAGCAGGCTGAATATGAATTACCGAATTCGTATTTTTTAAATCAATTGTGGTTGAAATTCCATTGTGTTTCTATATCAAAAATATACAGGTTATATTGAACCAAAACCTTTATCGTAATACAGATAAGTAAATGGAAAAGTTAACAAAATTTTAAAAAGACAACTATCAGAATACCTCTAGTTTACATACATACGTATGTACATCAAACGAGTTTCAAAGAAAAAATTAAATTAAAATAATGAATTAAAATATGTTGTTATATTTTATAATTTAATATTTTTTCTTACACCGTCAAGTTATTTTTAATTTTGGTATTATTATATTATATCAAATAAAAACGTCGACAACTTACTAAATTCATTATATAATTATTTTATCACTCTACTTAATCCTATCTGATAACATATTGGATATTTTTGAAAAATAAACCTTTTATCGTTCATAAAATTGGAAAAAACGCAAAAATTAAAAAAAATATTATAAATGAGATTGTGCCTGGTTTTTTAAATAAATTGTGGAACAAACTTTTTCAAATAAAAAGTAAAAGTAATAAAAACAACTAAAATGTATCGAAAATTCTAAAAAAATAGCATTGAGTTGTGTTCAGGATTCGAAACCTTGCCACCGGGTAAGAAGCTACGGTTTCAAATCCTGACCAACCATTTATTAATTTATTTTTTTTTAATTTTTGATACATTTTAGTTATTTTTATTACTTCTACTTTTTATTAGAAGAAGTTCGATCTTTTTTTAAGAATTTTTGATAGCTTTAAATTATTTTCAATGTGAAGATAATATTGGAATTAGACTAGCAGATTTATGCAATAGGTGTCGATATTTTTTATCTATTTGGGGAGAATTTCTTCATTATTAAACCTGTTCTTACGTTTCAAATCATTTCTTTGTTTATTCGAAGACCACTGGCTGATAAAGACGTTGAAACAATTCTTGGATGTTGTCACGATTCTAGCCTATATCTACGCTGAGCAAAACTAAGTCATTCGAAAATAACTACCGGTTGACACCATCTACTCAAACAGCTAGTTCCCCTATTCATGTATCCGCACACTGGCAACTTGTTGATCTGTGCTCGGCTCGACAAATAATTGTACCAGTGTCAACTTAGAAAACTTGTAGCTCGTCATGGGTCTAGATGTTGTTACCCATGTATACCCTCCCCTATACCTTGGTATTCTCAACAGTATTCCGTGGAATACCCCTTTAGTACACACCACTAGGCACTTACCTTCTTGATGCGTTTACAAAATTATTCACTCAGACATCCCAAACTCAGAAAAGTTCATTCTTTACAAATTCAAAATCAATTAATGTGTATTTAATCCTTCAATTTTGTAATATTAATGTTATTACATGTTCTAGTTTCTTATTCTACCCTGTGTTCGAACGTTTTACAAACTAAAAGCATTATATTTAGGTTCACTACAAGTGAGTATAATTATTTCTATTTATATAATAAATGCAAAATATATTTATAAATTGACTAGCGAACTTTGTTCGCCGTTGATTTGCTTGTAGAAAACTAAAGCATTAGACTTTCCCTTCATTTACGGGATTCAAACAAAATTTCACAAAATAGTTTTCTTCAATCAGCTCAACACGAAATTCTTCGAAGTTAACAATGTTTAGAATTTTCAAACGGCCTTAATTTAGTTTCTAATTCACAATTCACACTATCACTTTTTTATTTAAAAGCTTGAAATATCCGTTTTGCACAACTCACTGTTAAATTCGAATAACCTCGTTATGTCCATTAAATGTTGTTTTTATTATTTTTATGAAGTTTTATTATTTTTTCTTGAAAGTTTTATTATTTTTTTTTGAAATTCTTATTTTCTCTAATTTTTATTTATCATTTTTCTTATGTGCACTTATACGTTGTTTCAATTTTCCTTCGCAAAATTTAAGGATTAATCGTACTTCATTTTTTTTTTTAATTTTAAATTAATTTATTATCTTAAATTACTGAAACACGCAATTGTCACTACTGATCAAAAGTTACTTGCCAAATTTTAAGATACGGAAATCTAAACATGTCCACCAAGCCGAGTTATGG